>CAJPEV010000695.1:68165-99068 GCA_905338385.1 Darwinula stevensoni | reverse complement strand
TACACACCGTTATACAATGTCACACGATCACATCCACACTGTCACTGTCCACTCTCTAGTCTCGCCTCCACCCCCTTGTCCCGGTCCGGGGAGGTCTCTTGGAGGTGGGAGGTGTCCGGTAGGGGGTGGCTCCTCCTCCACTCCTCGGTGAGGTCCGCCGCTAATCCCACAGCTTTGATTATGACAAACTCTTTGAAGAAATCACCTGCTTAATAGCTCTTGTTGGGAGGGAAATTGATGCATGGAATGCTCAAGAAAAAGAAGTTGATATGGAAAGCGGCATTTTGCCATTTTAAAAAAAAAATATTACTCGAGAAATGAACAGTATTGCTGCTGTTGCTCGCTGCGTTCCTGGGGCCATAATTTGGCATTTTCTTGAAAATGCCCCGGTTTTCCTTGAAAATTATCTGGTCACCCTAATCTACGCTGCTCCTTTTTTTTCTTTAGTGAAGAAAGATATCATGTCTCTTCTTAAAGCTAGTCACGGTAGGACAGTCATTACATCGTCACTTAATGCATTCCACGTGTTCACTGCCCTTACCCTTTAGAGAAGTTCTGTCGCAACCTACGCCTCACTTGGGGTTTACGCAACTTAACTCGACTCCCTCTCTTTCTGGTGCTTCCACCGAACTGGAAAAATCTACCACGCTCTACTTTATAGGTTTCCTTAATCTTAAATGCCTGGATGCCCCTCTCGCTAACCTCTCGAGTGCAATCACAACGCTTCTAATGGACGTCCCCTTAGTTCCTTTCTCTAGGCCTGCTTCAGGACCAGTGGCGTAGGGAGGTTTAGGGGATTAAACCCCCCCCCCTCCCCCCTTGGTCTTCCCGGTCGTTGTGACTGACAGACATATTTCAGCCTTCCCTTGGAATTCCAATTTTAACTATCCCCCTTCGAGGAAAGTCCGATTTCCGTCCACAGACCCTAGTTGCCCGACCACAATTTCTTCGAAAAGGTAAATTCCGGGTAGTGGAACTAGGCGTAGGGTTGGGGTGTCTACCTAGCCTCAAACCCCCCCCCCCCCTTGCCGATTTCCTGCCTACGCCACTGGCAAAAATAATAATAGATGAAGGACTCAGCGGCATAGCGTCGGGGGGGCACGTGCCTCCTCACTTTTCGAAAAATGAAGCAAAAGTAAGAAGACGCATGGAATGCATGATAAAGTGTCCCAGAGTTACGTGCCCTCTTCCACTGCTTCCATCCACGCTACAAGAACTATTTTTCTATTCATGCATACGTAAATGAAAGCTTTAGCTTCTCGATTTATGGCACAATACTTTCCACTTCATTGGTCACCTCAAATAGCGGTATGTAGGGTGAAAACCATTTTTCAAAGAGTTTCTCCTTTCTTTAATCTAACGCCCCCCCCCTCCATCATCTCTACGGGACTCATTAATGTTATTTCTACGTCCTCCAAGCTCAAATGAGTGACAGCTAATTTCATTCCTCATAGCGAAATGGTGCATCGCCAACAGCAAAAAGGGCACTTATCGTGCTCTACTAGTCAATATATTTCTTTTAACATCGTTACTTCCTCTGAAAACCTCCCCGAGAGTGGCTACCCCGTGGGGGGGCGGGAAGGAGAGAAACCAAAAACGGAATGAAAAGCCCCCCCATTCCGGTTTTTTTTTCCCGCGCCTCCTCCTGTTGGTGCACCTATAGAGAGCATCTAAGTTGGGATTCATTGGAAAGGATCACCCAAGAGTTAGCCGGTTCATACTGCTTAAATCTCCGATGGAATCGGCCTTGGTGGCCCCCTTTCTGTTATGTTGCCCTCTTGGTTCATGAGCCAAAATACGCCACTGCAACCAGGAGATACATATTCAATAAATCCAGTCTGCATGGAATTCTCTCATGGTGAAAGGGCTAAAGGAATAGATTCCAGTTTTTAGCACCCACTGATTTAACTGCAACTGATTTAACGTTTTAACTGCAAGAGGTGAAAAACTTGCTTCTAATAATCATTGTGATTCCATCTGCGTGTTCGTATTCAGCCACTCTGAGATCCTGAGGGACTTAAAAAAATAAAGGAAAATAATTTGTTGGTATAATTTCTTCCCTAATTAACCTCTATATGTCCAATAGGGGTGTAGGAGCACCCCAGTCGCCATTTGCTTACTGGCTGGGACAATAAAACAAATGCGTGCGTTTCCTCATAATTTTGAAAGTGTTTCATTATGGATACCCCTGTTGCCTGCCAAATCAATGTAGTATGATATTACGTGGTATTAGCGTGGCGTTCTTCGGCTCCCTCTTTGGGTGCACCCAACTTATCTATGGGGATAAGGGACTAGGATTCCCCGACCGTTTCCCTTTTATACATGGTGTTCAGAAAGTCACGGACATAGTGGAGTCAAACAGAGAAAGTATGTATCAGCACACTTAGACCTGAGGGTGCTAGATGGCCCTGGGCCTGTCCAAAGTGTCGGATGTGCCAACTGGAGCAATATACCGGGTGGCCCAAAAAACACTTTCCGGACTTTACACGCCTGCAGACGGTGTACCATATGAGTTATCGACAGGAAATTTGCAGGTAATGTAACAAAAATTTCATTGAAATTGGTTTTAAACAATAACAGTTTTTATTATTTTAACAAAGTAACAATTTTTCTCCCGTGCGATGTTAAAGAGCGAGTGTGCAAAGGAAGGCGCCTGAACTCAATGAAAGAACTGCTTGATGGGTCGTCCATGGATGTGTCCTCCTTGGATCGCGGGCCGAAGCAGTACGCCAGCAAACGCACTGACACACTTGCTCATTCGACGAATTGTACGGAAAGAGCTCTTACATATGTTCAGAGAAAGGAATTTCATTGAAAATTTTCTAAAGCCACCTACCTATATTGGGTATGACACACTGAAAATTTCAAGACGATGCTTAGCATGGTGTCACAACGGCAGCCGCACGAAGTATGGAACGTTATTTTTGGGCCACCCGGTATTTGACACGCAAGATGTATTTAACAATATCGCTCATGACGAATCAACGTATGAAGTATTCAACATTTAGCCTGAGGCAGGGGCTGAAAATTCCATTAGCCAAGGTCTTGCATGCTCCCGCTTTCTAAAGGTATCAGTGTGCGAAGAAAGTGTCGAACGTGACGTTTCGTGAAACCTAAGGTTAAAGTCACTCGCTCTATGGTCACATTTCTGTGATGTATGGGAACGTATCAATTTCGTATTACGTTCTTATTATAGATGAAACGAATTGATGCCTGGAATTGATGCAAGTCGCCCTTTGATGGGACTGGGAAAAGAAAGCAAGGGTATTTTATGACCGTGTCGGATGTGACATGTTTTAATGATTTGAAAACGCAAAGTCTGCTTATATCTTTTATGTTCAGCCATGAATATCACTCAACAAGAACATTTGCCGGCATCTACGCCAGTACTCCTATTCAATCTCTCCAGATTTTCATTTCCAACATATCAATGAGTATCACGGGAGTGGTACTAATAATAATTAACAAAAGTGACCAATTCTTTGATCATTAAAAATAATATTCGCATTTATTTATGCCTATGGGGACTTAAGATCATTAACTTTGGCATACAGTAGAATGCAATATTCGAAAAATTAGTGAAATTTCATACTTAGGCTCTCCGGACCACTTGGCATGGACAGACCCCTCTCCGTCATTCAATGCCGGTTTTCATCAAGTAACTTATCAGTAGCTTAATCTTCATCGTACGAAGTTTTTAAATACTTCGGTCCCCTCACGACCGGAAATTAATTCCGCCCTTTAAAACCCCAATGGTTTGACAGTTATATCATTTGGGTTAGAAGCCTACTCCAGGACTAGAAATCCTCGTTGGTGTGACACGTGTATAGCGTTAGATATATCTAGCATTCGTACGATAAAGATTATTGAATGAAATACCGTATGCAGTGACTAAAGCGGTAAATCATTCACATTTGCTCTATCAGACTTCAAATATGAATGCTGAACTTGAAAGTTATTTTTCTCGACGTCTCAATGTCTGTGGGTACAGAAATAAACATAAGTAAATATTAAATTTTTCATGTGATCCACCGAAGCATTAAGTAGGAGGGAGTGATCGATTTTGGGCTCCTTTCGCCTATACCAATTACTTTTTAACGACCCTCTTGCTCGGAACAGGTAAATTGCAAATCAGAAGCACGCATGGCACGTATCCCAGTGCTGCAAGCTTCATTACCGACTAGCGAGTGTGTTTGCCAGAAGGGCAAACAAACTCGCTATGACTGCGCCTTCGGCGCTCTGCGCTCCAATAAATTTATAATACGTTTTAAACATCCGTCTCCGATTCTCATACCTACAAATGGGGTATCCTTGGATCATAAGTATATTTTTTGTGGGTTTAAGCTACTTCATGTTGTGTGAAGTCATTTCCGGCCTGATGTTAGCAACATGAGCCAAACAGATTCTTCATTTCCCCTGAAATGTCGCATTAAGTTTATCCTTCATACGTTGCCTTCTATAGCAAGACTGTAAAAATCAGTTTTCCTTGAGCGAGATTCTGCTAGGTTACCCATTCTACCCCCTCAAAAAAGGGACCTCGAGGATGACAGGATCTCAATCTCATGATTTTCTCTGAATTTGAAAAAGTAAGAAATTGGGAGCGTATTCATTTACTCGCTTTACTGCAGTGAAAAAACTCCTGGAAAATCGATTTGCAAAAAAACACTCCCAGTTTCAGTCTTCCACTGCTGCTCGATTTGCAGCAAGAAGAATATTCTCAGAAACGTCCTCATTAATATTTGCGTCCCAAAGGAATGGCCTCACAAGTCATTATTTCCTTGAGAGCACATTTCCTAGAACAGCGTGTTTACAGAACTTCAGCTTCCTTCATGTTCCCATGTTCATGGGACAAGAACGTTTCATAGGGAACGTCTATTTACAAAGTAATTGCCACAGGGGAATGTATCTCAAATTATTTATTGATGCATGTAGGACTACCCACGAGAAGCAAAATCCGCTTTTAAAACCTTCGGGACTGAGAAAAGTAATACAATTTCTCTGTCCTGACAACAAAAATGTTTAACTACAAGTCCTAAACCTGTCACATTGCATCAACCTTGCAAAATAATGACAATTAGCATAGTTTTTGGCAAGACCTGTCATGAGTCATATATTGGTTGTTTTTCAAGTATAGTTCGCGCAAATAGCCGTGCCCTTAAGGCCATCGTGTGATGCGTGCGATTTCGACACGCATGCCGCATGCGTGTCTGCATGCGCCCACATGCGTTCGAACGCAAGAGAACACGCGTGTACATAGCATGCCCTCATGCATTTGGGTCAATCCACAGATATAGGGACAAAATTGTCAATAAGAGAAATCCTATGTTTAATGCAAGTTAAGGAGGGCAATCCAATACCTCACATTAAAATATATATTCTGATTAATAAAATAAAATCCTTTTCAAAACATAGTGATTGCAATTCCTTTATACTTGAGAAGGCGTGTGGGCATAATGTACTCGCGTGTTCCCTTGCATTCGAACGCATGTGGATGCATGCAGACGCATGCCGCATGCGTGTCGAAATCGCACGCATCACACGCTTAGTGTGCCTTTATTCACTGAATTTATAAAATGTTAACATAATGATAATGATCATACTCGATACAAATATTCTTTATATTGTATAAATCATGCAGTACTCTCTTAAAGGAGGGTACGACTCAACTTTAAAAAATTAAAATTAAAATTAATGGATGAAAACGATGGAAAATAATCAGGAATATAAATGACATCGAGACCTTTCTTGAATATTTATTTCCTATGTATCGCGCTTGGAGATTTAATGGTGATGATTGGTACCATCTACCGCCGAAGTCGTTCCACCAAAACAGCTGTTAAATTATTATTTAAGGACTCCATAACTTGCAGAATACGTAGCGCAAACCACTGTAAAGATGCGACAGGAAATAACTCGTCCGATTCTATTGCGAAGCGTATTGCGACTGAATGCGAAGGTTCCGCGCATCTCCAATGCGACCGATTGCAACAAACTGCGACGGTCGCAGTGGCCGCAACGCAGCTCAATGTGCAATCAGTGTGCACGGCCCCTTATACGATGGTCGGGTCTATCCTGTTCTGTTTGCAGCGCCAGTAATTCATTGGGTAAGCTTTGAAAGGGGTACCCTAATACCCCGACCTGCCAAAATTCAACCATATTTTCTTATTGTGGAGGAGCATCTCTTTCTTTCTAACAGGGTCGGACTGGTGGCCCAGGGGCTCCCTGGGAAATTGCTGACAAGGGCCCCCAGCACCTTCCCCCTCAAAATGGGAGGGGTGGGGGGAGCCAAAGGCCCCAGACCAAAAGGCCTTTCCAAAAGACCCTTTCCCTCCCCCAAAATGGGGGAGGGGCCTTTGGTCTATGGGCCCCCCCGGGAAATTTCCCGGTATCCCGGTGGGCCAGTTCGACCCTGCTTTCTAATATCCTAGAATATAGTAAAAACGGAGTCTCGGACGATTCAGGTCTGAGATCCTCAATAATTTCTGGAGGCGAGCACTCGTTTTGTGGGAGCCCTTCGTGTCATCTTCGTCAGATCAGTTGCATTCTTCGTTTAATATTCTAATGTTCAATAGGAGATAAGGAGACTCGTGCTCCGATCGATGGCTTCTTAATACAACATTTTTACAGACGCAGAGTAAGCTGGGAAAGTTAATTGAAGAATTCAGATCCACAAGGCAAGCGGCTGATGGAACGGGCGAGAACGAGATTGGCGGAGTCAGTTCATTTCCGTTCGGAGAGCCGAAATATGATTTGGGAGGCGTCTTTCATAACATATTCCAATGGATTTCATTCCGAGCTAGATGGCTCTGAAAAACTTGGAGGATCTCTCAGAGTCAATGCCAAGAGCATTCCAACTTTCATCTTGTTTCCTCTCGATACAGCAATGGGCTGGTTTGGGATTGAGTTTAGAATGGCGCAAGAAGACTCTTTCTCTGCAGAGAAAGGTGTTTTGGTCGCAGATGCTCTCCCTCTCCACGTCTTCACGAACTGGAGATCCAAAGCGAATAGAAAGAAAAACTGAGGTCATGAGATCTTGTCGAAGCAGAAGGGGAAAAGGGTAATCATATTCTGACTGACGTTTCTGGCATGTAACTAAGACGGCTACGAAAAAAGAAGAAACCCTTGACATTAATGTAGTAGCATGGGAATTCTCCGAAGAGGAGAAGGTCAAATGGAAAGCAATGGAGGAGGCCACGCCAAACTTTGCACAAAAGTACTTCGTTACATCCTCTTCCTTTCCTGCCAAAGATCAAATGAAGGGACAAAGGCGAAACGTCTCGGGAGCAAATTTATGGATCAAAAGCCTTATTTTGTACGTAAGGAGGAATAATGAAATCAAAGAGCAGGTGACAAGAGCTCATTATTCCTGTTTCATATGTAATTGCATCCATCACGAAAATGGATTTATTGATTCTTCGCTTTCCTCTTCGATGCCACAAATGCCTTTTCCGATAATGGAAACGCCTGACTTTTCGTTTTGGAAGAGAGTGCCTGTTTAGGCCATTAGGAAGAGTTGTTAGGTGCTATAGATGAAAGAAGAAATCCTCGGAATTCCGCTATAATTTCAGTCCAACCTTTTGAGTTATATCGAAATCCTAGCCATAAAAAACATGCACTACGTTTGATGGAAGAGTTTCTCTATCTCCCTCTCTCTTTTCACTCGCTCTCAGACGAGGCTGTTTTTTTTTTTCTATAGGCCTCGAAATTTCAATTTCCGATCGTCTTAATCTCGTCGATGAATGATGCAACGAAGAGTGAAGGGAATCTCTGCCGAGGTCTCCTTTTCCCCTCGAAATAATCTCTCTCTTCAAGGTAAAGGGAGACGCAGAAGAAGCAGAAGGCTCAACTGCATTTCTGTGGCGTATAGAACGAAGGGCAAGCAAACGGTATCCATTGCGTTAATGGTAAGGATGGAAACGGATCATCGAGTAGAATCATCATCGTTTAGGTTTCGGCCTTTCCTGATCTCTATCCGAACCTACTCTATTTATTTTCTCCCTCATTTTCTATCCTGCTTTACCTCTGAAATCCTAGTAGAGGAAAGCGGAGCCTTTAGTAGCCTTTAAAAAGGATGGGTCATATTTTCAGCAAAGTCTTAGTAGCCCTTTGAAAATATGACCCTTAGTTTTCAGAATAGCAGATCATCTTGAGCTGTGTCGAAGCCTTTGCATGCAGGGTGACCCATATAAATGTAAAGTAGGCCGATGAAGGCTCGCGAAAACTATTAGACTGAATGAACTTGGCGGATAAGTTGCACGGTTAACGCGCTACTTGCACCCAGTCAGGAATGCAGCGGGAAGTGAGGGGGGCCACCCTTGCCTCAAATGCTTATCTTGCGACCAACGAGCCATATAAAACGGTGACAGTGCACTTCTCCCACTCATTTAGCTGTCCATTCTGATCACGTCACCCAATGAGCTTACCCTAGTCTGTAGTGGTACGGGTCCGAGGAGCTCATGTACTGTATAGCCCAGGGGTGTCAAACATACGGCCCGCGGAGGTGGTTCATCCGGCCCGCCACCTGTTCTTGAAATTTCCGCTTGGATTGAATGATAGCACAAATTTCGGTGAAAAAGTATGGATGCGGCCCGCAGGCATCTGCAGGATAAGGAATGCGGCCCGCCGACCGATTTGAGTTTGACACCCCTGGTATAGCCTATACAGACCCAGAGAGTACCACTTCTGATCCACAGAGACCAGTGAAATAGTCATAAGTCGTACTTTTGGCTTCCTTCTCTTCCTTCCGCTTCCCAAAAGAGGTTTCAGACAAACGAATGGCGGCTTTTGACAGGTATTAAGAAGTGGCACTCCGTTAAGGGCTCATGTGGTCCTTTCTAGGGCTGGATTTATTACATCCAGTATCCCATCCGCTAAATTTCCGTTCATTGCGTGTAATACGTCTCGCGGTTCATCGGTCAACTTATACATGGGTACTTTCACTCGAACTGCATACATTCAGAATCTTTGAAAAATGAGGGTATCATATCAGGAAGAAACATTTTCCAAAAATGTTAATTTCATCACTATAACCCACAACAGGAGTTAAGTGACAGCGCATCGTTGAGGCAAACTGATGAAAATTGAAGCCTGACTTGATAACGCAAACCGAAAAATAAGGCTTATTGCAGTAATCACAAATGAAATCCCCATCATCATAAGTGTAGCAGGCCTCGACAATGTGTTCCACATTTCTTGCATTGTACTCATGTCATCTACAGTCCTCATAGTTTGCCAAGAATTTTTAGTGCTTCTAACATTCCTCCATATGATGCATTTGAACAGCATGAAAATTCTGTCTCTCAACTTGGATCGAAGCTGGGACCCGCGATTAGTGATGGAGCCATCCGGTGCCCATTCCAACTGCATCTACTGGGAAGGGCGTAGGAACCAGGGGGCATGGGAGTTATTGCTCTTCGAACTTTTCCGAGTGCGGGGATTAAGGGAAATTATTGTCCCTACTCACTTTTTTCCAGTTAGATGAATATATGAGTACCTAATCTAGTTCTGTGAAGCCCTCCCCCTGCGCACTCTGTGGAGTGTTCCGAGTCAGATGCCAGGATGTAGTTGAAGTTCAAAGCTGAATTCTTCACTTCACCCCTCTTGCCCCTACTTCTCGTTCTAGTCAAGGATGCACATCGCGCCGCCTCTCCTCCATCCTCGGATCCAATATGTAGGCAAATTAACGCTTCGATAATAACTATATTTAGGACGATGTGGCAACCCTGCCGCGTTGAATTACTCACTCGTTCATTTTCGTCCTCGCACATCCCCAGTTAGTGCGATTGTGGTTGAAGCAAGCGTGAAAAGGGTTAAATAATTAACCGTGGTGGATACACATATAACCTTCCTAGTATATGTGTAACCACGAAGGCGAGAGGCTTACCTCTAACCGCAATGAGTGCCCCAGACGTTACCCCCCAATTTCATCATCCAGTCGTCAGGACCAATACGCTTGGGAATGATTTGAGAACACGTGCTTTATTGGATTCAGATGTTCCATGGAGATGAAAGAAAATCCTTTTTTTTTAAATTAGGAGCTATAGGTATGGTGGACCGACACATGACTCTCGCCCACCATGGTGAGATCCTCCTAACATGAGGGTTGGCGGAGAGCAAGACCCTCATGAAGCTAATAACAGCCCTGAGAAGGTGACTCCTGGCTATGGGGGAAAAGTCAGCCCGAGAATGAGCTGCTTCCCCCCCCCAGGATCTCTCCCTTGAGGTTTTTTTATATTTAGGAGTTTAATTAAAAGAGTAAGGAACTACCCAAGTAACACAAGATATTCCAGCAACGTTTAGGAAATGTTGATGAACAATATTGCATCTATGTGTAAATGTCCAAAACGTCAACGTTACTCAAATGTTGAGAAGGAACATTCCATTTACGTTGCTAATCGCTACTTATTCATTACATATACGTTGCAGATACGTTTCAGGATTTATGTTGCTGCAATGTTGATTTAAAATGTTGCTTCACGGGCACCTAATCTGGGCCTATATTGGCATTACGGAAAAGCGTAGGCTTCACTGGTCCTGAACTGGACCGATATTCGACCAATATTGAATTATTTATTTCATCCTTTCGTACCATATACCTCTCTACTCAGACATTCTCATCAACAGAACGAAGCCTGTACTGGTTTTACCCTCTACCCATGCATAATACAGTGTCTGTATCATGTACGGGCAGGAGACAGTACATTTTTGGAGGTGATCTTCCCCTGGATGTGCTAAATTGCACAATAAAGGAAAAGGTCCGACCGTAATGTTCTATGGAGTGTCCACGAGATCGACCCTTCGTTTCCTCAGCTGGTAGCCCGAATGAGAATATGAAGGATTGAGATCACAGACTCTCTACAATCGTTTTTATTGTCCTGTAGGATGAAAGGGTTCTTTTTGGGAATATGAGCTTATTTTGTATTGACCCCATTAATCTGTCTGGAATATGAGGATAACAAGTGATGATGTGTCCGTGTTCATTGATTCCTATAATGAGACAATGCGAGACATTTGGCAAGGTACTAGACATTCCTGTGCAGGACTATTCCAGGGAAAGGGAGAAGGGCACTTTTGTGTACTGTGAGAAAGCGAGACTTACGTCTCCATCTCGTGGCAAGGAGGACAACTTTACAATTCTCTAAAACTTTTAAGTCCATGTTGTATCAGAATGTTGTCGCTACGTTGTCGATGTCAAGAGTGTCAACATTCTCTCAATGTTGATAGCTAATGTTGCAATGCCATTCGTAGAAGTGTCGCAGCAACATTCCAAGTGAAAACATTGAAGTAATGTTTTCTCAATGTTGTACAGCAACTTGCAACATAGAGCAACATAGGCAACATTTCGGAAACGTTTCATCAACATGCTGTGTTACTTGGGTATGCGGCCTTATTGAGAAAGCAACCTGAATTTATTTAGGCTAGTATCAGTGTTTTGGCGCACTTAAGGAGAGGAGTGAGATCTATAGCCGTTTTACTTCATGAGTCAGTGAGGTGTGATTTTATTTAGAACAACAATGTTTTGGGGAGATTCCCATGGGATTTGACAAAAGCCTATGAAGTCATGAACACCCATTAGTACCCATCCTTTTCGATGCCTCTGCCAGCGTTCCACTCATACCAAGAGGCTTTCCATTCCTCTTAATAATGATAGTTTACAAAACTTCCTCCACAATGAGACTGCTCTACGCAGAAAGACTCCGAAGCAGATACGTCAGTCAGCTGTGAGCAAGTTCTTCAAAATGTTTCTTCCGCCTCTCGTATATTTCCGCTTCTTCAATCAGCACCTCCCCGTTTCTGTCTCTTGATGACCCGCAGAGTACGTTGTCTGCCTTGCCGAAGCCCTCGAATGATTTGCTAGAACGCCTTAGTGACAGTTCTATAGTTGGATTCCATTTGCTCATCGAATTTCTTTTCCTCCCCCTCCCCCCTTTTACTCTCAAGAATTAGGGATTGAAGCCTTAATTGACAGTATACGGAGATCAAAGGGAGGGATGTGGAAGGAAGTGAGATAGAGCAAATTGAGAAGATTGGGGGAATCGAGACGTGATATAGAAAATCGATGGTCACATTATTGCGGGGGGAAATGGATTTCCTGCACGCAAAAGCCAAGAGTCCCAAATCGTCATGGCAAGAAAGGTGATGGTGGACAAGGAAGGAGAGATCCGTAAAGTGCTCAGAAAACACAAGAATGCGGTTTAAAAAAAAAAGGGAGTGAGAAAGCGTGAAAGAGGGATTTTTTTTTTTGCTAGAAGTGCGGAACGAGGAGGGGTGCCAAAAGAAAGTTTTCATACTCCGTTGCATCCTCCCTGACTTCCTTCCTCTCTTCCTCTGAGAACATAAACTCTATTTTATCTTTCTCTCCTTAACTCTCGAGTGCGATTCATAATGAGCCGGTCTCGTGGATTTGTGTACACTGGAAAGACCTCAATCGATCCAGACATCATTCAATTCATGGACTATTGAATCTCCGACCTCGAGACAAGGGTGGAACAAGATATTTTTCACTGAAGGGTGGAGGACGAGTTAGCATGCAGGATCATCTTATGGGCGGGGCTGGGTGGGGTTCTATTGATAAATATGAGGGCGGGAAAGAAAAGAGGTTCAAGAGGGAAAGAAACCTACAAAGGCAGTTTGAAACTGGATACATTTTCGAGAATTCGTCTTCGCGTTTCTCGCTTTCTACTGCCCTAGTTCAAGGGAAGCAATTCTTCCAGTCCGAGGGAGGAAGGCCAAGGGTCGATATCCAATGATATGCCAGAGAGCCGGAGAGCCTGGATCCCCGCATTGCCGAATAGAACGTATCATCGCGCACGCGCACATGTGCAATAGAGAGAGAAGGGGGGGGGGAGGGAGGCGGAGGGTGAAGGAGAGGGAGAGAAAGAAGAGAATGGCGAGTTGCCCGGTCGTTTCACACGGGGCAACGAAGCGCAATCTTGCTCTCTCGCCTTGAATCAGGATAGGCTCTGGAGAGACTCCTTTCTCGCTTGCTTTCCTGCTTTTTCTCATCTTCCTTCTCTCGTTACACGGCGCTTCTACTTTTATTGCTTCTATCCAGAATTCTCGAAAAATTGCCTCGCTTGAAACGGGCTCAATCCTCCTAACAAGCCATAGATATCCAGGGAAGCTGTAGCAAGTTAAGAAGAAATGTCAATATGAATCTTAGGATGGGGGGTCGTGCCACCCCCTCCTTCCCGCTGTCACTGCTTCAAGAATTTATCACGGGCCAACCACGCACGAGTCGCTATTACGAGACGCTAAGGTCGCTATTATATCGCCAAAAATAGACGAGGCTTTTGTGAAGAGGATTTTGGAGCTGACGGTGACTTTATCATTGTAGTGAGTGAGACGTACTTCACGAACAAGATAGAGAAAATATGAAAACACATTGATGAAGATCAGAAAAGGGTTTCGAAACTGATACTCTTGTCAGTTTAAATAGATCTGGATAGGCTCTTAATTGGGTTCCCGAGGAGATCGAGAAGAGGCAATCCTCATGACGCTGTCACTCACAACTTCTCGCTCCCTCTCTCCCCTCCCCTCTCCCCACCCTCTCACTTTTTTGCTTTTCTTCACCATCTCCCTTTTTCCCTTGTACAACCCTTCTCTCAATATCTCGAGAATCCACGGAATGAGGGTTTCTTCTGCTGAAGCTTAGGAAGATGGCAGGTCTTGGAAAGAGAGAGAGAATCCTTCCGTTCGCCTTGGTTGAGCAAATGGGGAAGACGGGGAGAATAATGGGATAAGGAAGATTTCGGAAATGGGAAGCCTGGGATGTGAGCCGTACCGTCTCACTATTCAGACAAGCGGGTGAGTGGAAAAAGGCAGAGAGAAAAGTAGAAAAATCAGGGGGGGATACTACTATAGAAAGGACTTCCCGAGATCTCGGCTTGCTTACTTGGGTTCCTTCCAAGACAATACAAGACCACTAATACAGCCTTTTCCTGGACCATATCGGTGATACAGCCATGAAAATGTCATCAGCCTTTGCCGTGATGATGATATGCTAAGAAAAAGAAGAGTAGGCGAGAGCAGAAGGGGGAAATAGAAGAAGCCCTTGCAGATGAGAGAAATGTCTCGAGGGTAATGCCGAGATTGAGTCCTCTCTATGTCAACACAATCCTCATCCACACGCATTCCCTGATTCGTATGCATGAACATTTCCAGCGTGTGTGCAGTCCCCTGCTTATGTTCTAGACGCATGCCCCACTGATTTCCTCAAGAATGAGGTCTCCATATCATCTGAGTCCCATATGATGGAACGAAAGGGAGACGCTGGCATTCAGCTCGATGGTTCTGAGATCCTTTGATCATGGGCATAAAATGAAGAAAATGAAGCCTTGTCAAACAAATGTCGGGCATATCCTCGCTCTGCAATTGGACATCAAGTAATGAGGACGTCAAAAAGATTGCAAGGCGAGGATCATGTGCGACAGAAACCATCTGATTTCAAGAGGTTAACCCAATTTCTGGAATTTGTAGAAGCTGGTAACCGGGATAATCACAGCGTAAATATTGGCAAAGTAACTGGTCCCTCATTCCTTTTCTGCCATCAAACATGGAACTTTTTTCGAGGCTGAGCGTTGGTACTTGTACTCCCTTTTAGCTGCTAACGGGCAAATAATTACTCCTTTTAGCTAATTGTGATTCTCCTACAAGCTTTTACGCTTATGACCCTTGTATATCATGAAGAATTTAAAGGTGGTCTTGGGGTTCAGTTAAAACCTCTTATTGGCATTGTCAAAGTGACGACGCTGAGATGACTGCATAATGTTTCATTGTCCGTCGCGTGAGAGTTGGAGGTCATTATTATAGTGTGGCTAGAAATATGTTGGTAGGCTGTAGTGATCCACTTTGTGCTGTGGATGATAATGCATTTATATATCAATTTTGATTCTAGAAGGAGACAGTTGTGGAAATTACCCAGCTCCTGCTTCGTTTCCAGCGCTTCGCCAACATCGGCGAAGAAAGGACGTGAATCCTACAAGTTCTAATCGAATTGCGCTTCTTCGCAACGAACTCTTTTCATGAGATTCCGGGAGACTGAATTCGCCTCTCGAAATCTGCTGTGAATGCTGTTCATCAAGTTGCTTTTGTTCGCCCAAGCGAATTTGGGACATCAAAGGGTGACATTTCCAAGTCCCGCAGAATATGATCAGATTAAAATGGACTTCTGTAAGCTTGCTGGATTCCCAGGAGTGGTCGGAGATGTTATATTGAGATTATATTGAGATGGACCGTCCTGGAGGAGTCACCAGTGAACTTTACAGATGCCGAAAGGGTTATTTCTCTGTGAACGTGCAGATGGTGTGCAATGTAAACATGACTATTTCGAATGCTGTTGCCAGCTGGGTCGGATCAGTGCACGATCAGAGAATCTTCTCCAGCTCATTTGTGTCAAGCCAAATCGCTTTCTTTTTGGTGATAGAGGATATACATCTTCTGACGTCTTTCATCACTCCTGAAACTCCTGCACAACGAAAATACAACTGCGCTCACATGAGGACGCGGAACGTATTTGAAAGGACATTTGGTGTCCTGAAGAAAATATTTCCTTACTGTCTATACTTGAACCGCTGCTGACTAGTTTGCTAATAATGCGCAGTCATTTCTCGTGAATGTTATCTTAGAAAATCGCCGTAGTCCCTCCTGTGGTGAATAGAACTCTGGAATTTACTATCGTTTTATTTTCAATCGACCCAATGATCAATTACAGTGAGTACTGTGGAACAGCGTATTGCTGGAAAGGTGACAGCTCCCTTTTCAATTTAAATTTTAGCACGTTCCGCTTCAATACTTCTGCTTGTTCTGGCATAATTTATTACTTCATCTTGATTGCAAAATATCCATTTTCGAGGCAATTTTCTCCTTTCCCAAAGCGACAAGCACGTCCTCGATGGATTCCTTTTTTTCTGCCGTCCCGTTTTCTGATTCCTCGCATGTCCTTAGTGGTTTCAACTGCTGAGAGTGCCTTAAATGCCCTGCTGAGATGTTGCTCTTCATCCTGTTCATATGATGGCATTCTACTGCTGCTCGCCTCTGACAGGTGCCAGATCTCATCTGACATTTCTGGCGGCTCCTTTTCCGCAACGTTTCCGCAACATAGAGCGGGATGCGGAAAATCAACATAGAGAATTAAAAAAATCCTCACAATGTATGCTGAAATTTTGACGCACAGTTGATTTAATCTAAGTAAGAGAGAGATCTTAAAACCTGAATTGCTCATC
The DNA here is from genome assembly GCA_905338385.1 of Darwinula stevensoni. NCBI lineage: Eukaryota > Metazoa > Arthropoda > Ostracoda > Podocopida > Darwinulidae > Darwinula > Darwinula stevensoni. The sequence goes on along the minus strand of CAJPEV010000695.1, from coordinate 82,845 downwards.
TGTCCGGTAAGTAATTGTTAGGTATCACTACTCTGTAGTCATACGGGTTTTGGAGATGGATGGCCAGAACTCCATCTACAGCATTCAAGACTAATTGGACCTCAATGATCTGAAGGTGATGGTGGCCCTCTACCTGTCCTTTTGTACTTGGATCTTACATCAGCCTCCTTTTTTGCAACACATTTCTTTCTTTCCCAAAGGCTGCGAAACTACGATGCTTTTCATTTTGGCTTTGGCGGAAACTGGGCCGCAAGCTCGAACGCCACTCTCTCCCAATTCTTGTTCCTCAGAGCATTGCTCGCTTTATCACCCTTCTTGCATTCAATAGAGCTCTTATCGGTCTTCACAAGAGATATTATTAGAGGCGGTCTTGCTCCTCACTTGAGAAATCGTCATCCTTTTCACGCTTCCTAGTGGATTTGCTATCAGCACTCGTACTCGCCATATTTGCAACCGGGGTTGTCAAATACTTCAATAATATTTATATTTTTAAAAAGGCCTTTTAGTTAACACATGCTTAAGAGAATGAAATAGAACTAATCTTAAAGCTCCTTTTAACTAAAGGCCTTTTAATATCTAAAAGCTCCTTTACCTAAACGACTGTACCAGATTCCACCCTGAATGGTTTGCAAAACGTATAGGAGACATTACGCTTATATCCGGGATCATATTTTCCTCGCATGGTAGAGGAAAGACGGATTGAGAAGGAGAATTCGATATCAGCCTCAGAGGCCAAAAAGCCTCAACCGAATCGATACGGCTGTCAATTAACGACGGACTATATTTAACATGGAAGGAAAGAGAGGGAAAGTCTTAATCCTCATGGTAGATTCATGTCCGACAAGGACTCCCATCAATCCGATTTAAGCGGACTGAAATCAAGAAGAAATTGGAAAGATCTGTACTTGGAATGGTCCGGTGTGATTGATGATTATGTAACATCCATTGAGTCACTCATTCAGAGCAGAGAAATGGAAAAAGTCCAGAAATATTTTGCAGCAACTGACTTTCGCTTGGTTCCATGATGTAATGGAAAGAGTTGATACTAAAACTGCCGAACGTGTTCCGGACCTTCTCTTGGCGGTCCTGAGTGCTCCAGATAGAAAGGATGTTGAGAAAAACTTCGAACAGCTCATGATCCTGAGTCATAATCATGAGTCGTTTTATTTGCCTTTCATACAAACCCCCCCCCCCCCCCCAACCCAAAAAAAAAACAAAAATTTCAAGTTGCAGAACCAACGAAGTCCATACGTCGCTGAATAATGGTATTGGCTAACTGTTGATCCGTCGTCTTACTGCAGTTCGGACATCGTCACTGTCAAGTTAATGATCCAAGCGAAGGGTGTCCTCCATTGGTACGAACAGATGGTAGTCACATGGCGACAGATGGCGGAAAATTAGGACTGTAGAGTGAGTGCTGAAAAAAACTTCCCACAGAAAAACAGACCCAGGAGTCAATTAACCTCGTCTGATTATGCACCAACATGCAGCATATAGTAATGGAAATCAAGTCTGGTGTTTTCATCATGTTTTCCTCATTTTTAATCTTCATTGTTGACTCTCCCTTATACATATGGTTCTGTGATCAACGTTATAGGCCTACTTTCTATGCATACCCTTTTTCCCATTACCGCAACGATCAACAATCGTCACTACCTCGAGAGGAAGACTGCAGGTTGCTTGTTAGAAATCTTAAAATTAAGTTTATGCTCACATGGATCAGACGCATCGTTCACCGCGATGCCCTAGTATACTCGCTTTCAAACCTCACGTTCCCAGTGCGGGTACCTATAAAACCACACCTTCAATTATTTCTATACTTCATCCCCAAAAGGCGTAGCTACTTTACCTCAGAAATGCTAAAAAAAAAAGCACCGGGGTGACTCCGCGCTAAAAGGGTTAACCCTTTCTTGCATTATCAGAAAGGACAAAACATTGTGCCTTCATTGCCTGAAGGTCGGCAAGATTGGCTGAATGCGACGGTGGGCTGGTAACGTTGGTGTAAAGTAGGCATGCGATGCAGAGTGCATGCAGTCTGCCAAGATTCGGCAAATGTTTGTATCTTCTCGGCGAAGGTGATGCGCAAGATTGAGTGTATGTGATCTGTCAATGTTGGTAGGAAGTAGCAGAGCAAAGCTGTGTACGTATGGCCAGCCAAGGTTGAACAAACGTCGTTAAAATGATTGATATGGGATTCACTATCTGGAGTAGCAGTGGCCTGTCCATATTAAGGACAAGGTGTTCACCAGAGGCAAGGATTTTAACTGTTAGCGATAGGAAAACGGACTTATCGCTAAATATCGCTTGCATGAAGAAAAACTACATGATCTAGGGATCGCTTAAATTACGTGCAGAAACCATAGTGCACTTCTATATTAGCGCCATTTCCCCATAAAATTTTAGAAGTTCTGGAAAGTTAATATATTGTGACCTACCACGCGACATCGCACGTGGTGTAGCACATGCAGTGCTGACTCGGAAGCCCGTGAAAGCTGACGAGGGAAATGAGGCATGGACGACTTCCTCTGGGCATGGACGATTCGCTTTGCTCTAAATCCCAAGTGCGTAGCCTGGAGGAGAGTTTTCACCCTCTTACCATGACAGTCAGTCTCGAATCTGTTAAATTACTGTTTCCCCTATTATTTTGTACCCAGGATAAGTGATGTCCTTCAGTACTGTAAAATTAGAAGACACTAGCGAAAGTGGAATGTTTTGAGTCCATAGTGAAATCCATTGAGTGAGTAATCGTCTCTGTAATGTTGCAGATCTGGCATGTCTGAACGCAACCATTCCGGTTGGAGGTCTGAGCATAAGCTCGTAAAACCTTAACGGCATGAATGAAATCTTATAAAACACGGTTCGCAAAATGTCCTATGGCTGATCGGTACCGATGATATGAGACCAGGGGATTGAAACAATGGATACAAAGCTCCTATACCTGAACGTCTCGAAACCTTGATCCACCCCTAACGACCTAGCTTGGCAAATTAGCTGCCAAGAGGATATTATTCCTCCACATGGTAACATGGAGGATTATCGTGATAATTTGAGAGCATGATTTTGTATTGACCTTATTAGGTACACTCCTCATGATTAGCGGTTGTGTTGGTCCAAAGCAGGAAAAAGTGGCTAGATCGTTGAGCCCAGATGCGCATACGACGTAAGTCCGTCGGCATATTTAGGTTGGGTCGATGTTGGCGCGCAAAGTTACTCATACATATTCCTGGTTGGTATACTAGTGTGCGTACAAAGTACGGTTATCCCTAACATTTCTTTGGGATTTGTCAAAGAGCAAGTGTTAAAACAGCGCCATCGCACAACAGAGAAAAAAGCTGTAAGCAATGCATTTGCACCATAAAGAGTATTTAATGGAGAGGCGAGGTGAGTCTCTCCTGGCAGCCCCGCCATCTTAGAACTGGAGTCGCACGGAGTTGATAGGAGGCCTATACGGTAGAGAAGGGGAGGGCAAAAGAGGCCATTTGCCTCGGACTCCATGCTCGGGGGCCCCTCACGCCGCATTCACTCCCTCGTGCGACTCCAGTCCCAAGATGGCGGAGACACTAGTATCTCCCGAGGCAGCGAAGGCCTCTCCAGAGACATCTATATACACTCTATGATTTGCACTCATCCCCCCAGCTATGTTGTGTACAATGTCACACAGGACATGGTGGCGCATTATTCTGCGCTACGAACATGACGGTGCCCACACTGACTCTTGATAAGTGATAATTATGCTGTAAACTTTATGATGTAATAAAATCATTTATTTTCAACCACGCGGATTTTCCAGTCCCATTTTCCATTGGGGCTAACAGAACGTTGTACGCACACTCTACATTGAGCCAACATAGGTCCAGTACATTCCTACTATTTAGCATATTAGTGAGGATATTGACATGAAATTTTAACATATTCTCAATTTAAGCAACACAATTGCTGAAAATAAATGTTGACGTAGATATTGCAGATATCCTGGAAGCTAGTGTTTACCTTTACATACTCCACTCAATATTTGAAGTGGAATACTGATTGCGATCAAGATGATAAAGTATGACGCATATTGATTGCGTGTGCCCTCGAACCACTTCGTACCCGATCGTTCGGAGAGCCATTTGACAGTAAACAAATCATCCAGGCTGTGTGTAGCCCCAAAAACGCAGAGATGGGTATAAATCGGTATAAATGATCTGCGTATAGCATCAATGAGACAATTGTTTTCAGACTCGTATTCTCACTTTACGAAATTCGTATTCGTGTGTAGGACAGTTCAACATGCCTTTGCATCGCTTAGAACCTGGTAGTCACTGTGAAGTGTCGCGCAAGCTTAGAATGTGGCGCAAAACGTAATTGGCAGGTTGTGGATGAGGTTCCAAATGACGATATCAGTCGAATATCGCCATGGTGGAGGTCGGCAGTGATCCACCACACCTGTGCAAGACCGGCATTTGAGGGTGTCAGTCAGACGTCATCCCACCTTGAACGTTACCCAACATCAGGAGTTGTTCCTAGCGATTGCAAAGGTCTACATTTCGACATTGGCTGCCAGGAAAAGGTTGCACGCAAGGAATTTGAGGTCCAGGCGACCTGCCCAACATCCACCGTTGTCCCTGCAGCACAGATTTGCAGCGTTGTCGTTTCGCCTTGGAGCACGACCATTGGGAGGACGGCGAATGGGAAAATTGTCTCGTCACCGAAAAGTCCCGTTTTGCTCTGCACCATGAAAATGGATGCCTTCGAATGCGGAGACAGCCTGGAGTGTGCTTCAATGAAGTCGTATGGTTTCAAGGGTCCCTTTTAAAGGTGAGTCGACCACCGTGTGAGGAGGCGTCTGTTCAGGCGACTCAGCTCGACTGTTCAGCGACATATGGAAGATTTTCTTGTACAGATTGTCTTTCACGCGATCGGAGGACGATAATGCCTCACTTCACAGGACCCAATCGGTTGAGGACTTCCTCGAGAGGGTGTGCATCGTGCCCATGTGCTTGGTCGGCACGTTCCCCAGACAACAACCTGATAGAGCATGTGTGGGACATGCTCCAGTTGTTAATAGTCGCCAGAACAAACCTTGAACTCTGGACGACTTGACCGTAGTATTCCAGGAAAAATGGGCTGCAATCCCGCAGAACGACATCTTAAACCTCATCCTTAACTTGCCACGACGTTGTCGAGCTGGAATCCGAGCAAGGGGAGCCTCAAGACCTACTGTACAAGACTAACCGCTACAAGAATTGTGCCATATGTTGCGTTTATGTAGATGTTTTATCACATGCCGAAATTCCTGTATCCTGAAAATTTTTCCCTTTATTTCTGTAGTGAGCAGTCTGATATATGACATAAATTTTTCTCGAAAAAAAATAGAAGATTGGACAGCGCCGATGTAACATTTACAGCTGTTTGGAACAGTGATCCCCTTCAAATGTTGAGTGGTGTATGTGGACATCATGCATTAAGGGTAAGTATACGTTTTATTGCATCTCAAAACTCTCCGAAATATATTCTCAGTACCTTTGATTAATTTTATTCTAGGGTTATGCCGATCATCATGGTATTGATTGATACTGCTGCTATTGGGGATATGCTTGCATATCGCGATGTTCCTGTTCAGCTTGTTGCTACCCCTTCCTGATTTCGTGGCACACGTGGCTGATATAGGAAGGATAGGCTGCATATGCAAGTTTTCATCACCTAATGCGACTATACTAAGCACACGTAGGAGAGGGTTGAAGGGGGAAAAGCCTTGATGGGATTTCGTTCCAGTGTGACACTCCTGACCCATTAGGCCCATAGAACACAAGGAGAAAGAAGATGTGGCACTCCTCCCAGCTGTGGGGAAGTACTTCCTTTGTGGACCTCCACGTGGCACTTGTGGGACTTAAAAAAAAAAGTTCTTGAACTATTCCAGAACTGTAAAAAGTGTTCCAACAACATATGGTTTTTGAAGAAGAAAATGTAAAATCCTATTTCCCAAGGAAATGCAAAATGAATTTTTTTTTAGAAATTTTTTTTTTTTAACGTGGGCACAATGCAAAAAAGGTTGATTTCACTTATGAACAAATTTTGTTCGGAGCATATTTTTGTTTAAGCTTGTTTTTGTTCCTGTAGGCTCAAGTTCTCTCCTACGAGGACTAGTTTTGAACATGATTTCCATTTATCACCTATGAATTCTTACAATCTTAAGTCCCAGATGAGCAACCATACCCGGAGGTAGATGGGAAGCCTTTTCGTCTAATAATAAGCTAAATTATGCGTTTTCTTCTCTGAAAGTATAGCTGTGCCAGACATGGACATTGTTCATGTCGACTAAGTACGTTTTGGGAGGGGATGGTATCATAGGAATCCCTGTTATGGCTGCGATGTGGACTAATGTCAAAATGAGATTAAAGAGGAAAAAAATTGAGGAAGAAAGGGAACAAGGGAAGGGGAAAGGGCCTGTGTAACTGGGGTTACAGGAGAGAAGAGGAGGAAGGGAAAGGGCAGGAGGGCTGGGAGCGGCAGCTACCATCGACCAGCGAATAAACGACCAAAGATTCGGAAATGGCCCTCTGCCCATCTTCAGTCTCCACTCTGTCATTATTAATGAACGGATCTGCTTAATTATCTAGGCCATGAGCATGAGCTTAGGATATACCACTGCCAACATGCCTGGAATCCATGGATCCGAGCCAGGCTAACTGACAAAATGACGCGAAGAGGAAAGAACTCTCTCTGCAGGGCGAGCCATTTCGAAAAATGCCCCTGCTTCTCAAATATTTACACAACATCCTCTATGTCATCTACAAATAAGTAATGCACTGGAGCTCCACGTGACATCCGAGATGCCTTGACAGAAGCGAGGTTCGTTTGGGGAATAAAGTAGGGTATGTCTCCCCAGGAGAAGGGTATGCTTCTCCCATGTGTTGCTCATGTGGACAAAAATTCATTGATTTTTAAAATTCCGCTGAGATGCTAAGATTGTCTCGTCCATGCATAGAATTTTAATTAGAGATAACCGAGAAAAGATGCGAAGGGGATTAAAGAGGTCTAAGGGAACGGTAGGGAAGAGACATGCGCAAGGGAAGAATGGGGAAAGGGGGGCCTAACCTCCTCGTACCCCTACTCGTTAACTCAGTATTTGAGCTCCAACGTCAACGTTAGCGTGACATGTGAAGGAGCTCGTGGTGGATTCACCAGTTGTAGATAGTCTTGATCTGAGAGGAGTGAAATGAATATGTGAAATGGGGTGCCGACTAGGAGCGATAGCTCGAGAACGTGAGACCAGTAGCGGTGACAGGGCACAAAAGAAGAAAGACGAATCCAAGAAACTGAAATGCCCAGTGAAACTGCAACACATGGACAATGGGACCAGCACCGGTACGAATTTGCCCGAGCCACCTCCTCCCCCTCCCACCGATCCCAGACTTCCATTGACAGCAAGGCAAAAATTCAGCATTCTCAAGTCATGGAAGGGGATCAACCGAGCCATGGAACCCACTGGTGTCTTTATGTTCATCAAGTAAGCCATGATCCTTCGCTCTTCCAACCAGAGAGTTCTTTTTTGTAGTTTTTTCATTAAGTAAAGGATGAGATCACCTGAAAATTTTCTTCTCTCTACACATGTTGCTTCACGAGACAGGTGCTCTATTATCACACATGCTCTTAACTCAACTTCGCGAATTCATTGACAGGGCACCACAACTATTTCGACTTTTTAGCGATGCAAGGCATTAGCTTCCCTTCGCTATGATTTGCCTAATCATGGAATAAATTCATTTCTTTTCGAATTTGAAACTGTGCCATTTTGTAACCCAATAAAGGCAGGAAAATCTGTCGCGGCACAGATCAGGAGCAGGAAATTTATTTTAAGCAACTGTGATTTTTTTTAAGTAGAGCATTCTTCCATGAGCAGATGCATCGTGGAAAAGTCACAAGTCATCAGTCACAATGCTCTTTTACCGAACCCGTGGACGCAATTACCTAGTAGGTTTGGAATGCACAGATTCCATAGAGAACCATGAGTATAGAGAAGAAACTCTTCAGATGGACGCTATACATTTAATTAATTATTTATTTTTCAAATCAGTGTAGAGTGGATGGAATTCCGCAGGATACATTTAAATCTTCCCCCTTGGGAGGGAAGATGAAATTGGCGTCCTTCCAAATGGCTCTATCTGATGAAATGGAAGAGGCAACTGTAATCTCGATCCCAAACTTCTACGTATCTCATCCATTACGATATGGAAGAAACTTTCGTATGCATCCATATCCATTACTGATTACGATAGTTACGAGTATATTATCTATCACCCCGAGTATTTGTTCTTTCGTGATCGATGTTCGTGTTCATGAAAACCCGATGAGCATTGCTGAGTGATAATCAATGGCCGTCGAGAGTCCGTTGCTTCTCTTTCCCTCCTAATAATCGGTCCGGAAGGACTAAAAAAATCTAGGGTTTAATCACGGGGTCGTACACCGTTCCTTCTCGCATTCGTGGGACATGGTGTTCTATTTTCTGAAACTGGCAAGGTGCACTGGGTATCAGTCCGCCTCGTGATTGCATGTTTACTTTATCGTCATAGGCATACAAGCTTTGCCTTTACGTTCCACCTTCTTTCCTTGTCTGGAGAGGTACCCATTATACCACGTATAGGTAAGTTTCCCTCTCATTTCAGTTTATCTATTACTGTCTGCGTTCTATCCAAATCTAAATCCATCCTTACCCATTCAGCAAGCCAATTGAGAAGCGCATCCACCGAATGATGTCTCTTTTTTTTACTGCTCCTTGAGAGCAAATTATTGCTGGATCTCGGGGGTCTGGGGAGTCACCATGGTGACTAGCAGGGGTGCTTAAGTCCAGTTGCTCTATTCGAGCGGCTTGTAAAACTGCTGCCCTACTCAATGCGCCATACGATCGTTCGGGAGAAGCAGGAAAGAATGTGATTCAGCGGATAGACTTCTCGGATGGCTTCTCCATTTGTGGCCCATCGACTTTCCTGCCTGACGTTGGATATAGTGTGACGCTAAGCGCATTCAACAGAGCTGCGTCTTTGTTGATGGGTCCTGGGAGTGCAGGTGTCTCATTGATAACTGTAGTAACAATGTAAGTACTGAAAAGGAGATGGTTTACGTCACCGGAGAAGTCATCGAGTTAATCCTCCTGCTAGACATTGCAAAACTCAAAAGAAATCCTTGCCTTTGGCTTCTCTCTAACTTACTCTGAAACCCAGCAGCTTTTTATTCCTATCAGCAAACGTTCTGACTAGGCTACTGAGGGATAAGAAGGGATCTGACGAACGGTAACGAAGTTTCACGATCCTAAACTGAATTTTATCGCTTTCAAAGCGGAAAGCAACATTTCCGTTCCATGATATTTCTTCCTTTCCTTTTTATCGATGTTACAAGAGTAGGCCGTCGACTGCCAAGCGCAGACTGTTACGCTAAACTCGAACTTGAGTCACACCTCGCAATGCCGTACCTCGGCGAATCCTCTCTTCCATCCGCTCTCTCAACAACTAATTTGAATGGCCGACCTAAAGGGCCTCTGAAATTTTCTGGAATTGTAAAATACAATATCACCTTCCGCTCGCTCGTTAGCGGGCCATTTATCTTCTATGCTGTTCGAGCAGCTCAAGCAGTCGCTGGTCTTCTGAATTCGCTCCTTGTATTCAAAGGACTCACAACCTCAAAGGAAGTAAGATACATCGGGCTAAAACCGGGAAAACAACCCAAACCGCAACAAGGAAACCTGAAAATGTCCTCCGGTTGAACTACGGCTCATTTAAAAAATCCTTTGGATTGGACGAGGCGCTTTTGGGGCCTGTGAAACCCAGTCGTTCATGAATGAGTGACAACCACTTCTGTTGTTTTCTTTCTTGGAACTACTCCCTCCCCTTCTCTTCGAGAGGAGAACTGTGACCAGAAAATGAAACCGGCGGTGGTACAGAGTACAGGAAGAGATTTGTTTTAGATATTGTACGTCCATTACCTGCGAAGACTTATCAAAAACTTCTTGGACTTAATTAAAAAAAAAGACCAATCATGCTGCCACGTGATCTCCTTCAAAGTAGTTCCCTTTGATAGTTAAGCACTTTTTCCAGGGGTCCTACACCAGTGTGAAGCAAGGTTGATGGTCGCTGTCTTGGTGACTTTGAGGGGATGCAAGCAGCCACAATGGCAGTGCTGAGGATGATAGTAAAAATCGCCTGCAACTTTGTTTCATACAGATTTATGATCACTGGAAAAAGCGCAACTATCAAAGGGGACTATTTCGGAGGAGGACACGTGGTGGCGTGACTTTCCTCGACGGAAGAAAATCCGTTCCGGAACTTTTTGATGGGTCCTCATGGGCGTAGGGGGAAGGGAAAGCATCGCTCCAAACTCAATTGACTTCGTAGTTCGTCCTTGAGACTGATAGCGTTTTTTTTTTCCTGATTGCTGTATCGATTCCTCTCCACCAGTCGCCTCCTCGGTGTGTATCAAGAATGCAGGGACAAACTTCGGGGACCGAACTTAGGAACAATGCACGAATCATTCATTTTGTTTCATATGCCTGAGGAAGGCAGTGTGTACGTTCAGAGGAATACGTGACTGTCGATGAAGAAGAGAGGGGAACAGAGGTTTAAAGTCAGTGCATGGAAGCGAAAGAAGGCGTATTGGCAAGGGACTCATTTTTGGCATGGCGCCCTTCACGCGCTCTATGGTCACAGCTACCGAGTCTAAAGAGCCCTCTTCGCCAAATCAGCCGGAACATACTGGCAGACGAAGGAAAAAAATCTCTACCATGGCACCGTATTTCTGATCCCCCGGTGATCTGTTGACGCAGATGTCGTTGGCATTTCCTCACGCAACCCGATAATCTCAGAGATCTGGGGATTTCCTGGACAAGTATACATCCTTGACCCTTTCCCATGATTGATGCAATCCGTGGGTCAGTGGAGGAAGGGATTGCAAGGGAAAAATGGGGTTTGAAGCACATGGCTATAAACGAAAATTTACTCGGACAGGCAAGATCGAAAATAAAAACAAGTGCCACCCTGGTGTAATATTTGTATACCCTCTCCTCGGAAATATATAGCAGCATGTTTCTGATATAAGTTCATGAAGGAGTCTTTCTCTCTAAAGAGGACCCAATAGAATTCTATAAGGCTTCATCGTCCTTCTCCAACGTCCCAACCATGTTCAAAGACCCAGGTCATATTCAACTCTCAAGAGTGTGCTAAAAAAAAAGACCCTTTCCCATTGAACTTTTACATCGGTCCTAATTAAGATGCATTCATGTAATTTGGAGGATCATTTTTACCACTCTTCCTCAATTTAATGCATATTATTTCAAGGAAATGCGAACAATAGCTCTTGCTCAGTAATTTTTATAGCACAAAATAGAAAGTTGGAGTGGCGCGTGCATTGTTACGTTAACATGTTCGAATAAACATCCTTAATTTATTCTTTTCAAAGAGGGATTCCAAAGCTACTGTTATAAATAAAGTTAGGATTGATGATGATCGAAAGAGATGTTGAATGTGCTTTCGTCTGCTTGAACAAATAATGTCAGCCTACCCTTCCACTGCTCGATCTCCCTGAGCCACTGCTCGAAGGGTGCTTATCTTAGCATAAGAAAATTATGCTGCGCATTTGCAATTTTTACCTCGCGCTGGAAAGTATGGCGTAAAAAAATATTTACTTTATTTCCTTGAAATAATGCGCAGTTGAAAAGGGTGAACTTTTTTCGACCCTTTTCGTACAGTGTAAGTCTTCATGAAACCATGAATGAATCAAATGACGTATCGGGGGGGGGGGGGGGGGTTCAGCCCCCCCCCCCCCCATTTCTGACTTGGTAGCTTTAATTTATTTCATGATATATTCCAGGGTGTAGTTTCTCTTTTCTGCCATCTTGAGGCTCCTATAGTTGTATGGGCTGTAGACCACCTTCTCTTCTTGCTGCCACCTCCCCTCCTCCCCCTCTCCCCCCTCCCCGGAGAAGTTAAGGAAATTCTAGCTCTCCCTTGATTCCCTCGAGTCACCCTTTGGCTAAATCCTGGCTACGCCACTGGTCATTTCACTCAGTAAACAGAGGTGATGATGGAGTTTCAAGTTGAATAATCTACTACTGTAGTGTTGAATGGCCAATTTTTTTAATCTAAAAAACTTGCAAGCATTAAGTCAGCAAGTGACAGCATCGCAATTATAGAATTACGTCACAGGTCACGTGAACTGCCCAGTGAAGTTATGATTCATTGCACGAAATCACATGAGCTTCGCATCACGTGGGCCTGTCAGCTTTACTTTATAGTGTGCCTTTTCCTTGTCAAAAGGCTGAATCCATATTGAAGCGTTCTTTGGGATCTTTTTCCAATCGCGGGACTATGAAGCGCAAAAGAGCAGAGCCTCTTTCACCATGCATCCACTTGCTGCTTGCAATTTTGCTTCAGCAGAACTTTGATCTGCGGAGCTGAATGGAATAATGAAAAGGATCGATCCATCCGGATGGGTTCCACGAATTGTTGCAATGCATGAGGGTAGAAGAATGGCGATTCGCTTCTGCGTCGACCCTCAACTACTGACTGAGCCGCTGTGCTTCACTCTCACCCACTTTTTGATATCAAGGAAGTAATTTGGGGAACTCTATGGTTCCAAAATCCTTCCGACTTTGAAGTGGTCTGCCTGCAAGTTTCTCTCTGTTCTATCTCCTTTTTCTTCTATTCTATTCTATCCAGCAGTGAACTCAGCTTTGGAGATGTATCAAGGGTTAAATTGCTTTTCAGGATTCTTGACGGTTCAGCATCCTTCCGGAATTGCCTTCAACGGGTGATGAGTATCATCTTGAAGAGTATCCAAAGTACTCGATGCAATTTCAATTGTCAGTTGTCTACGAAAGTACCGTGAAACAACGTGCTCGTCGAAAGGATAAGGCTACGCATCGTCTTCATGAGATAGGCTTAAAACTCGAATGTTGCCGACTGCAACCTCCGTCAGACTAGAATGACATACCTAGCATATATATCTTGCCATGGTGAGAAACTGGATCCGTACCAGTGAATGTTATTATGAAAGCTTCCCATCTGAAAGATGTTGCAACTCTGGAGTTTTTCATCATCCTGGTAGCTTGGTGCTTCACATTCATTCTCAACTTCGCAACCATCGTAGCTCCTTTGCGGGCAATTCAACCGCCTTCTGATTTCACATGAGTGGAGAAAGCTCATAAGTAATCGGAAACATTGAAGCTGAAAGGACTGCCTTGCGTGCAGTCCTGTTATCATCAGACTATTGTCGCATGCAACGCATCCAACGTTATTGATGCAACCCTCTTTCGAGTTCATTCGGATGTTCTGAAAGGTCTATTCCATTTTTTTCTCGTATTCTTTCTCCTATAGGACAGAACTACTCTGCAATTACGAAAAGTGGAGCTTGTTTGCATTTGGGCTTTGAAAAGTAGCCAAGTTACTTCATCGGCTCGTTTATTTTCAAGCTATTCTCTTCACTTCTTCGAAAGAAACATCACGTATTGGGAGGCGTATCGATCGTTGAATTGCTTGTCTACTCTGTTTCACGCATGACATGCTATAAAGGAAGAGTTTTCACAATCAAGCAGATTGCTTGTCACATCGACCAGTACCTGCGATCGGGGCTTTGGAGGAAAATTTCTAAGTTGCTCACCTGTACATATGTAAAAAAAAAAACTCTTACTCGGGAGGGGTTCGAGTAAGCTTCAGCTTCTGATGAGACACTTGGGAAAATACAAGAATGCCATGCAGGACGAATTATTCCATTCTCTGAGAAATGATTCTGTTCTTCCTACATTCTGAGGAACTGTCTATTGATGCTTCCACGCCTTGATGGTCGAATTTTGTCCATTTCATTTACGTGATTGCATTTTCTCCCTGGTTCGTTGAAGGCAATCTTGGAATCGTCTAGATAGTGTAGCATATCTGTGGATATCGATTGCAGTAAATGAACCACGATGTGTTCATTCGTCATGCATCAACTGTCCAGCCTCAGAGGTGACTAACGTGGGTACGACTCCCTCCCAACCAAGTCCCTCTCGGTGGAATGGGAGGTGGATCCCATCGATATATGCAGATCTTCGAACTTGCTCCGCGTGTATTGTGGGTATACGAGTGGGTAAATTATACTGGTTAATTATTACGGCAAATAGCCAGAAGTGTTGCACTACGATTCCACCTCATCTTCAGTACTTCCTCCAATGCATTCAGCTCCTGCCAGGGACGGCCTACTGGGAGATACTGTCGCAAATGACGGAGTGCTTTCCACTTCCAATTTATTCCACCAAATAAAGCTTGGGAATGGACCATCTTCTTTCTCCGCTTCACCATCCTCAAGGATATGGTGAAGTGGAAAGGCTACTGTTCTCAAGCCATCATCTCGAGTAATTCCTCTAAGCTTCACTGACGGATATGCTTTACATTAGGACATTGCGGTATATTAATTTCTCGGTGGGTGTACAGTGGCTCAATACCACGGTATTTCGGTGATACCGGCGAGGAGCGAGGGAGGGCAGGGGGGGGCTGCTTCTGTTACGAAATACCAGAAACAATCCCGCGGGGAGAATGTCTTTCTATTGCAAAATATCTCCAAACACAAGACGTCACTTTCGGTTTGGCGACCAGTGGCGGCTCGTGGGTAAAAAAATTGGGTAGGCAGCAGTGGTGCAAAAAAAAAAAAAGAAGGGGGGGGGCGGTCCCCCCCC
>CAJPEV010000695.1:49918-67806 GCA_905338385.1 Darwinula stevensoni | reverse complement strand
TAGAATAGGTCTGATCAGGTGTGACAACCACAGAGGCTTCTACAAGCACGTGCTTCTGAGCAGAGGACGTGAGCAAGCGATTCTCAACCTTCCTGCGCAAGGAGTAACTGCGCACCGTAGGCAAGCCTACCCTCACTCCCAGTGTTGTGGTTCTCTTCCATTTCTCCCTCTTCTCGTTCCTGCATTGGGCTCGAGGGAATTTGAGCCTAGCCAGCGTAGGCAGGCAGCACCGTGCCTACTCTGGACGCATAATCTCGATTTGCTTTTACCTCGCAATGAAAAAAATATTTCCAGCTGTGTTAATCGAATAATTAATTATCAAATATTAATTTGAGAACTCTGATTGTAAACTGGGTAGGCACTGCCTACCCTGCCTACCCTGACGAGCCGCCACTGTTGGCGACAATGACTGTCTATAAATATCGCCCCATCTCACATCCTCACAAGACGTGATGAAGGTATTGAGTGCTCAGGCATACAGAGCGGAAGGCAGGGTCGAACCCACAATGACGGATCTTAGTCCTTGAGTCTCAATTAAATACACTCCTGTGACTTCCAGGAAAGCTTCGGTTTTCCCCGTGTGGTGGGCATCACTGTGGAAGGAGATAAGGAATATAATTGACAAAGCACTTTTTAAATTTAGCAATGGCTCTTGGTATGGCGACGTGGCGGCAGTATGATTACAGGCAGTGTCCTACAGTTTCCATACCGTGGTGATGGTATGAACATGGGCGATGTTCCACGGTTTTCATACCGTGGCGATAATATGGAAAAACGTAGAAGGGGTCATTATCATAATCACGAGAACCGAATACCGAATATGATAATTTAAAGAATACCGGGATACCGCAACGCCCTACTTTGCATCTATTGGTTCATTCCTATTGAATTTAATTTGAAATGTGCTTAAACTTGAATTTCATTCACTGAGCTTCTTCATGGTCGGCCAATGAGGATGAAATTCCATATCACAGCTCTGACATTCTGCTTATCTGGTGGCAGTCATGATGATTACGCAGAATTTAGGAGGATAATAAATTATGGATTACTTCATTTCCAGGAGAGGAGTCAAGGAGACGAGATTTCAAGTTAGAGATAGCGTTTTCATAGTATGCATCTCACTTTTTCAAAACCGATTGCCGGTGCCTCTTCGCTTAAAGGAATGTGTCAGGCATACCTACACCATAGAAGATGAGGTAGACTGGCACACCTCACTTTTGTTGAGCGCTCTTCTGAAGCTTTGCGGCGCAAGAAGTCCGAATATGACCGAATGATGGATTGCATCCATCCAACTGAAGCCGAAGCCTTGTGAAATTCGTTCCATGCCTCGATTGCTTCGTGGCAAAGTCAGGGAGGAAATGTCAGCCACCTCCTGTACTGCGAAAAAGCTACGTAACAGAATTTTGGACATTGCTTCCATCAGAGGGGGAAAATGTGCAATAATGAAATCAATAGAAAGTTGGGCATTGGGTTTCTGTGTGAATGCTCGCTTCTCGAGGAAGTGACGCAAGTCCCAGAGGAGCGCAACGAATAAGGCGGAAATCATGCTTAATACGTGGAACATTCACGTTATGTATGCTGTACTTGATTATTTCGTGATAAAATCGGCCTCTTCCGGGAGAACTATCGTGAGCGGTCCTAGCACTATACCCAATTAGGTGTACACATGATGGGATTTGCGTGCATAAAGCTACTGCAAGGAAAAATTTATCTGACATTCCTATGTGGCTCTTCCTTATACAGTGTCATTAAACAGAGGTTCTCAGCCTGCGGATCGCGAGGTCGTGATAAGATCAAAGTAATCAAAATCAAAAGAATAAAAAAAGGAAGAGAGAGACAAATCAGAAGCATCTAACCGAAATTCCATCTAATTCGTAAGTTTACATTTCACGAAGCTCATAATTTTACATTCCTTGAGCCCTCTGAATCCAGATGAGAAGCCAACGCAGGAAAGCAAGAAGGGGGAGAGCTTGCTAAAAAATAATTCAAGGAAAGGGCAAAAGAAAACAGAATGCCTCGGAAATTCCTACGCTAGCTATTCTCAATGCCAGAATCACATTTCTTTATCCAGCCTAATGGAAACTCGACGTGAATAAATGTCCAGACCCGGAATTTGAATACTGTAGGGCAACCCTATTTCTTGCTATACCCCTTCATGCAGTCTCGAAGAGTCCGGAACCCTGCGTCGATCTCCGGTATCCAAGACTAAGAGGGAATCAGTACTCCAACTATATCAATACTATCTGGAAGTAGAAAAAAACCTACTCAGTTGTAAGAGTTAGCTGGCACATCGCTACCAGTCTCATCTCGAATTTAATATCTCTGAGTCTGGAGGCCTGTGTGGAATTTAATAAAAGCCTCCGCGAAAATCAGTCATCGTATCAATCCTATATTGAGGAGGAGAAGTATATATTGTCAGTTGTTAGAGACAGATGTCACATCTCTTTTTCGTCTCGAATTCAATGAGTGCTTGGACCAGCCATGGAGCATGAGAATGACATGGAAGTTCAAGATTCTTGTCCAGTGTCGCAATTCAGCTCGTGGTGTCAGCTGCTACGCATTAATTTTCCACCGGGCTGGGATTTATTGAAGTTGACATACAATTCATATCAGACAGTCGAGGTTAGAGATGATTGCTTTTCAGATTTGGGATTGAACTGTTGAGGAATTATGCATTGGGGTTCCAGATATGAACATCTTTTTCATGCTTCTTCCTGGTAACTCCGCCACTATATCTATCCTTAGACAACTCTTCCAGTTACCATCTATCGTAGGACTCCCAATGGTTTCTCAGTGGTGTCAAGGTGAAGCGGCAGGATCGAACTGGCGACCTAGGACCCTCCCTCCGAGAAATTGCTGACAAAGCCACCCCGGAACACCCCCCCCCCCTTCCACAATGCAGACCAAAGGGCCTTCCCGGGGAATTTCCCAGTATTCCGGTGAACCTGTCCGACCCCGTGAAGCGGTGAATGCTGCGGCCTTTTTTTTTACTTTTTTCTCTTCACCCATGCGTTTCTATGCAACGGTGTGAGTGCGTTCTCATATTCACATAAACGAGCTTTCGAGTCACACGACTGCATTATTTGCGCCCGTCCTGATTGCAGATATACTGTAATGTAGGTTGCGTATGTTCATGGGAACCAGGCACGGTAGGTCGTAACATAAAAGAAAGCTTGGAACCACAGGTCTAGAAAGTTACTGTAACTGGACTGTCACTATCGTGACCATCACTTGGTGCATTTTGGAAATGTATTTTCAAATAAATTAATATCGAGAAACTGTTGTTGGGATTCCCTCAAGTAGGGAGCTCTCCACAGGAAAAGTGCCCGTTTTATGGACGTTAACTTCTCTGGAATACCGCATTGTTCCCATGAAGTATAAGGTCCATGCACAAGGTACGGCCTCGATAATGGGCAGAACGTGCCTTCTTTCGGTCCTCTCCAGCAATTTCCGCCTACGTAACAAGATGGGCAGGAGGAAGAGAAGTGACTGACGTGATATTCAGGCTATTAGGACAGCAGTTCATTAGAAATCAATGGCAATGACGTCACACCGCCCTCGTAGTTCGTTGCCACATACGTCGCTCCCCTCGAATCCATACATGCATAGGCGTTCGGTTAGGCAATCGATACTAGAAAATGGGAAAATAGCACTCCTATCGGACTTGTGGACACGCAGGTGAAGGACGCATGCAGGGTTAGCAAACACACTTTCTTTCCGTGGGAAAAGAAAATCACTCTCTTCTTCACAAAAGCACAGAAACAAGCCAAGTAGTGTCAACTCTACTTTTTCTTTCTATTGTCTCTATTGTCGAGCAGCAGGCATTTTATAAAAGTTTATTCTACCTAAGGCCTCTATACCTCCCACCTACTCCTGCTCTCTCTCTCTTGCGGCGGTCGGGAAGTTCGGGAATTGGGTGTGCGTGTGAAAGACGTCGAGAATGAAAAATCTCTGCCCCAGCATATGAGGGTCTTAGAGACCCTCATATACTGGGGCAGGATACCGTATGGGTAGGATACCGTATTTCTCCTCTTCCAAATAAAGGGAATGCTTCGTAATGGGTCATACTTTAATTGATCGATGGGAATCCTACAGAAGAGCCTCTTGTCCCTCTTCTCGTCCTGAATGCGAGATCGACTGTCCCTTTACAGCACGTACATTACGAAGAAACGAATTTCCCTCGCCGGAAATTTCCACTGTGATAAAGAGCATCAGATGGACGTTGTGAGAAACAGAAAAAGAGACAAAAATACAGACGATTGGGGAAGCCCTGCCCCTCATAAGCTAATCCAGAAAGACCTAACCAATACTAGAGGGTTTTGGCCATGAGCCAATTCCATCTTTTCATCCCATCCTCTCGCGTGCCATCTTAATTAAAAGTGTTGGGCTTTTCTCCTCATGGCGACCCGCGCTCATCCCATTCTTTTTCTCTCTTATTCCTATCCTTTTTCTTTTTTGGAACGACAGCGAGACGTGACTGATCCGATAAGCAGAAGCCATTAATCTTACTTCATCAACACCCGGCTAAATCTTATTGATAGCGTAAAGTTTCTTCTCATCCGATACACACAACTGACGATTTTCATTTATAATGAGTGAAAAATGATGGACATTCATGAGCAACTAATATTATAGGCCCTTTTGCTTAAAATTTAATTGCCAAGCTTGCTTAAAATTTCAGGTAGTATTCTTGTCTTCGTCTCATTTCAACGCACGTCATCCCAACTTAATGGGGAGTCGTGGCTGACGCACACAAAAAAAAAACAGTCGGTTGAAATGACGCAAAAAAGTGTGTCTTGGATGCCTGGGTGAAACGGAATGATGTGTCAATGAGTCTTGCGTAGACACGTTGAAATGTGTCCTCGTGGCACGTTTTATCGGGACCAATGCGAAGAAATTCTCTCATGACACAAACGTGTGTCAATTGACACACTATATCTTATCATTTCTCTCTGGACAGGCACAGGAGAGTCCTCCATGTTACCGAACCTGGTCAATGGTCTTAAGCCCAGCAGATGGAATTTCAAGCCTCTAGTGGTACAGCTTTGCGATGTAATTCGGCCACCTTGCACGAGGCCAACCGACAGATCAATTCTTAGTCATTTTGGATTGGGAGACTCTTTTAGGGAGTCTCTCGGGGGGTATGAGACACGAGTCGAAGCCAACGGGTTTGAGATCTCTCGATTCGAAGTAGTAACTGCTCGACCTTGTGACTCCTAAGGATGGCAGCACTCCGCATCCTCTCACCACGCGTAACACTGGTCACCCGTCGCAAGAACCTCATCGAGGCAGCCGAACCTCCGCTAAGGAGCTGAGGTAAGAAGATAAACATTCTCAAAAACTGAAAGTTTCCCCCTCGGAGATGTCAGATTTAGCAGTCACAGTCCTCTAGAGCAGTGGTTCTCAACCGGTGGGCCGCAGAGGCGCTGTGGGTGGACCGTATCAAGTATCCGTAAATCTAAAAATATGAATTAACAGTTAGACGAACATAAATGATGTGTCTTTTAAGTCTGTAGTGTGCCGCTGATCAAATTTGTAGTTGTTAAGGTGGGCCGCAGATCACTTTACAGTTGTTAAGGTGGGCCGTGGGATCAAAAAGGTTGAGAACCACTGCTCTAGAGTTCCCGCAAAACTGCGGAAGCCCTGGAGATACGGTTGTTGATCTCGTTTCCGTATATCCCGTCACTCAATAAACAGACCCTGAGGTATTTCTCCACCTGTTACAATGGGGTACCCATAACATGTAAGGTGCACTTTATAGGAGCTCTCGAAAAGACAACCAACGTTTTGAGCGGGCTCAATTCCATTCCGGCCGCAGAAAGTTCGGAGTAGAACCCGCCCTTTACAGCCTCGTGTCAGCATGTTCATAGTCTCAATATCTAAAGTCCTTTTCATCGGTGGATTAACCTTAGGTTTCGCTCCTTGTCTGCCCTTGAGCATCGTTCCAGAAATGCGCTATGCCCGGTAACTTGCCAACTGATTTATGATATATTTCTTTGCCTGAAATGTTCGTATATCTGAAGGTTGAAATTAGGATGAGTCTGAAATTTTCAAAGATGGCGTGTCTCCTGAAATTTAAGCAGTCTATGAAAGTATGTTTTCAGCATTCCCCCCCCCCCCCCCCAAAAAAAAAAAAACTCTCTACTGGGTTACTTAGTAGACAGGGCACTATTTATTTTTAACGGTTAGATACGATGGTGTTTTTATTTAATTTAAGCAAACATTGTTTTTGGTCTGATCCAAAGGCCATCGAGGGAGAAGAATAAAACGGAAATATGAAGAGGGAAAGTTAGGGCCCATAAAAAGAGCTGTATCAGTGCAAGCATAAATGTGGGGGCCTGCCATAAATACAGAACGAATGAGATGGATAGATCTTATCGAAGCTTGGGGTGTGTGGGAATCGAAAATCTGGTGGGAGGGCGCGAGAAAGGGAAGGAAATATTGGCGCAGAATAGGGCATAGGGTTATAAATAGCCAAGGCGAATATCAAATGAGCATTGGCAGGCAGGCCTTGATTTATTGCAAGCCCTGTGACGCTTCCTCCGGAGGGGGAAGCCCTCTCGATCTCAGAGGCCGAGATCAATCGGGCCTTTATTATGCGAATGGAGGTGCTGACTTCCCAGGATGAATATTCTGAGCGAGACAAACGACCTACAGGAGATTAAGGGATTTCATGTTCGACTGAAGGTGAAAGGATTGAATTGCCATCCTAAAAGAAGCATAATCTTTTGGATCAGGTTAGGGGAGAACATTTCGTTCAATTCAGTCATACCGTTTCAGACGAAATTGAATACTCTTAAAGAAAGATGGGAAATAAAAAGAGAAATGAATTATTTGATTTCAGTACTCTTCTGTCATTGTTAGGGTTCTCAATACCCAGAATATATAGAGACTGGGGAGAAATCAGATTCCGCTCTTGAAATGTACTTTTTTTTTTAAATGCTTCAAAAGAGCATACCAGGAAAGGCTCTTAACCATTTCAATGGGTATCCCGAGTATAATCGTCTTATCAAGATTTTTTTGGCATGAGTAAACTCGTCAAGGCATTTCAGCCGCTTGACCATTCTTTGCCAAGGTTCAAACATGGCTAGGAATGGCGAAGATGAAAGTAGAGGCCGGAGTGGGGGGACTAAAGCCTATTCCATAAATTTACCTACTCTGATATCCCAATCCAACTGATTCTTACGCATCAAACGAGAGGGAAAATCTTCCTTTCGCGCTGAGATGTGCAGAGGGTGAGCATTAGCCTCTCAAGGAATTCATATTCAGTGAGGCGGTGTTTTTTAATCGTGCATACTTCTCGATCTTTCCTAATGGCTGAGACAGAGAATCCTACAGACAAGTCCCCTAATCACGTCCTTGATCAAGTTCTCATCCCTTCGGGCTAGTTGCCATTCTTACGATACTAAACATGAAACTTGTGCTGAAGAGAGATCAATGAACAATATCATGGTATTTCCCCTCTGGTTCAGAATGTCAGATCGAATAGTCTTAAAGCAAAATCTTTTAGGATATTTCATGTCTTCGTTATTTCTTGTGTGCGTCTATAGCTACGTGTCTCGCCCAGATGAAAATGTTGGTGGGCACAATGGGGCACATGGGGATAGCAGGAGTGTGAAATTGGACGATGCTGTCGGGGAGGACAGGAGAAAGGAGAAGAATGAAAGCAGACGGTAGAGAAGAGTCGACTCATTTTCTCCCCTCAACTTCGAAAGAACGACTCCATTCAGAAATTATTTCTCTCCGCGATTCTCCCACGAGAAATATACGTCTAGAGAAGCACAAGAAAGGAGAGAAAATAATGAGGAGACAGTGAATGCAAGGAGCCTTGTCTGCAGTTTCTTCCTTCAGCAATGGAAGCACGAATTTAAGGCCTATCCAGTATTGATTTCGCTCGCACACGTATACACGCTGATCTGCTTTATGGCAGATGATCGATGTGAACTGTCCAGGTCGAAATTGTAAACGATCTCTCACCATCTGAAAAACCATCTCGGAGAATGTGATCATCAATTTATGGGAGGTGTCTTTTTATCTAGACCTATTCATAAAACCTGCTTCTAGATATACTCCATCAACGAGAAGGAAGTCCTGGGAGCCATCAGTGCTTTTGTTATGAGAGTTTATGAGCTCCGAGGATGGTCTCAATCTGGCCATAATTTCAGATTCATATCAGTACGGCTAATTGATGACGTGGTTGAAGAAGGAACGGCAATAAAGGGTAAGAATAGCACTGAGAAAATGCATCTTGCATTCAGAGGACTGTTTGCAGACGTGCTGTCTGGAATAAAGGGAGACGAGACAGAAAGAAAGGCGAATGGACTGATTTTTTTCTTTCCCCCGTCTGGACATGAATACCTCGAGAGGAATGCAGACCCTCTGCTCATGCAAGGGTAAAGGATGTTTTTCCCTTCCAGTCCAAGGGGTCAGAATCTCGTTCGTATATTTCCGGATGTCTACTTTATGCTTGAAAAGGTAAGGGTGATTATTGACCCCTTATCACTTTGCAAGCGGTCAGGGGAATTCAAACGCCGTCTCCAGCTGATGAGGAACTGTTTGTGATGCATCCCTGCTCATTAATCGAAAGGAATTTTTCAGAACTTTAAGTTCTTGCATTGCACCTAAGCTGCTGCAAGCCAAGCTACTGCATGCAGATAGGTGCACCTTCACGTGACAGTTCCCATTTATTTTATGCTTTTTTCAGTGAGTAATTTAATAAATTTACACAAGTTCTAGCGAATATGAATCGTTGTCTGTCGCAACATGGAAGCAACGCGATCCACTAATCGAGTCTTTCCACTCCTCCCACAAAATCCATAAATTCAAGTAACAATATAGCTTTATCCTTTTTAAGAGGCGACATTTTGAAGTTCACATATTAGGCCTCATTATTCCCATGGTCGCTCTTTCACCTCTAGTGAGTGGTAGTGTTAAAGGTAGCTACTAAAGCTGGCTGCAATGAGGATCTTACCTAGTCCTGAGCAGCGTTGAGGTTCCTATTAATATCTTCAAAAGTCGTTTCAATTATTTCCTATGATAGATGATTCGATTCGATTCGATTGAAGAAGATTAAACTTGGGCTGTCTCCCCAGGGTCATCCCCATGCCTTTTCGATCGGTTTGATGTGGGACTAAAAGAGGGCTGAGTTTAGCCTCTCATTCATCAACCGACGACCAACGCACTTGTGCACGAGCTTCAAGTCCAGAAGCTCTTCGCAGATAAATGGATTCCACTCCACTCATAACTCTAATGTAAGAATTTTGGCTTTGTCCAAGACGTGGAAAAAGTTTGCTGGACGTTAGACGACACCCACCTTCCTTTGACATTCGCAAAATTTCATTTCCTTGCTAAAATTCCGGGGAAGGTTTATCATTACCAAAAATTTTCGGAGGGAGATGAAGAGAAAGACGTTAACTTACGAAGCACGTTTTCACTTGCCTTTGATCTCAAGAGATGCTCAGAAGCATCCCAATTGCGATTCGACAGACTCTCGTTTTTGCCTCGTTTCTTTTTTCATTCGTCTATCGAATAAACAAGAAGCTTGTCCATTTGCTATTATTGCTGTCTCTGCTGTTTCCTGCCGTGTGATCCTGATATCCCCTTCTCCTCGCAACGGATCCATGGCATGCTAGAAGGATTGCAGGTAGTTCATTTCCATTGATCTTCCCTTTACCTTCGCCCATTTTCGCGCATAGCACCCTTCTCCCCAATCTCACCAGTCAGTCGGGTCCTGGCTGCCTCTTCCCCGCTCGAATATACTGTATTATCCATCCACTCTTGCTTAAGCCCCGTCCTTGTCTATCTTTTTTGTTGCGCCAGACATTTCCACCATTTAATTACATTTGATGTGCTGAAAAAAAAAATCAAATAATACCAAACTTTAAAAAGCATAACTTTTTTTGCCCACATCAAAGCTGATCTGGGGTACCGTGATTTGGAATGATGGGGATGCCTGGTACTGCAAAAGATGGACAGGGACGATGGCGTAAGCAAGAAGGGAAATCCATAAATATTTCTCGACGGGAAAGGACAGCCAGGACCGTACTGATAAGAGGGAAAGGGGGGAGAGAGGGATGCTATGCACAGGAATGGGCGGGGTGGGAAGAGGGAACCTCCACGGGAAGAAACCACCTCTAATCCTCTTAACTTGTCATGTATCTTCCTGGAAGCCCTGAACTCTGGCAAGTAAGACAAATATCTCAGAATATCCTCTTCACCTTCCTCCTATTGAGCGTACGGTCCCACGGGTACCTCAGCACTGTCCCTACAATGAATTTGCGCGTACACAGAAACCACGTCAATGGGTACAGGTGTGCAGCCCTCACCTACCCCTCTACTAAAGCGGTGCTCAAATTTTAATGCACGCGTTCCCCCTTGTGACAACGGCTTAACGATGCCCTTTCCTTCCGTCCGAGTTTATCACAAGCCTACAACCCATTTTTAATGGAATCTACCTAAAGGCCTTAAGCCTATTTTTATTATACAATTGATAGTAATAATCACAGCAGTTCAAGTACTGAGTCACGGCTAACAACTGGATGATAAATCTCCAGATTTAATGAGACCGATGAGGCTGATTCTGGGCACAACGGAACAAGCCTGGGATTTCTTGCAAATAACGACGCAAGCTCATTTTCAACATCCAGACGGAATCGACATTTCGTGTTAATTGCAGCTCCTGCAGAAAATCTGTTTTGCAGGGAGGCCATTTGGGAGGATAATTTTCATTGCCCCAACAGAGAGCTCCTGGTTCTCCTCTTAAGTTCAACAGAACATTTAATGGAAAAGACTGCCTGAGGGGTGCAGTCGTATGAAAGCGAAATCCTCTTCATATTTTATGGTTTTGGGACATCTTGGTCCTCCGGGGAAAGAAAGCTCCATTGTCTTTTTGTTGTATGTTCAAATATTTATATTCATAAATTTGTAAGCATACTTATTGCAGCCCATTAGGATGCACAATCCAAAACTGGAATATAGAACTAAAATAGCTTCGAAGGTTGAAGTAGACCTACTCGGGAGACCGAAATGTACGAGAGAGTTGCGGAAAACTAATAATGAACTGAACGTTGTTCAAACCAGCGTTGTCGTGACTCGGATAGTGGGAAAGAAATTAGAAAGCGAGGACCCATTGGAAAAAAAGATCCATTATTTCTAAGTCCACGTTAGGGAATAACTTTTATTTAATCTTGTATTCTTGGAGAAATAGCCAGATAAACCAGTCTCATGTATTCCAAGGAAAAATGCGACAGGAAAGTCTCCTACTCTCCTTCAGCTGGAATTTATCTTCTTTTAGCGGTTGACTCATCTGAGAAGGAAATTGAAGAAAAAGACTCAGTAAAAAAAAAAAAGAACGCACAAAGGTATATATTTTCAAATTCACATTAAAATAGATTTAAAAACAAAAAAAGTGAAGCCCAGGCCCATATCGCACCCCTATTGCACCCCCTCCCCCCAGTTTGAGAACCGCTACGCTTTACCGAATGATCATGTTAACTTTCATGCATGTATACGCAGACTTGCATTCCCACGAGCGGCATATTCGTTCGCGGGATGGATATAGGCTACGCCGCTTGACCATGTTCTAATAGTGAGTCTCAAGGGACTTTCACACGAAAGTCCTCAAAGAACCCAGAGAAAGATCGAGAAAGAGAAGGGGCAACAAGATATCGAATCAGCTACACCTTTCACGTACTAATGAAATTTTTATCAAAGACTTGGTTCTTTATTTTTTTTCCTCCTTCCCTTCCCCAATTCTTGCCCTAACTTTTCTTTCCAAACTCTCCAATTAGCTGTCGCCCGAAAGCCACGGCCAACTTCCATGGCCATCTGCTCTGTTTGCGTCAGCCAGCTGACCGCCCAGTCTGCACAACAATATTGACTCAATGATGATAAGTGGTTGACAATGTTGATGGGATGTTGAAGCTGATGATCTAATTCATCATGAACATTAACTCGATTTTGAAAATGTCATGATTATGAGGACATGCAAATTATGTTGCACTTCGTCAATGAATTGTCATATTGAAAAGTCTATGTCCTGTCGACGTTATATCGACAGATTTCGGGGAGGGGGTGGCATTTGTTATTCGAACAAACAAGGTTCCTGATCCCGAAGTGAAACAAACCGCCAACACGGTGAGTCACCTCGTATATGTAACTAGCATGAGTCCCAAGTACTTTTCGAACGGTACTTGATATTTTTTTCCTCAGGCGGACTCCGGGGAAGGTATTGGAATTCCTGATTATATTTTTCGAAAGAGGCAACCTAACCCTAAAAGACCCAAGGAAATTCTTGGTCCGGGGAAGGAGAGAAGTCTCCCCAGCCTAAATAGGAAGAGGAAATAGGAAATAGGAGAGGAATTCCAAATTTTACTCTGCAGGTCGCGTGGGAGGATTCAAGGAGTGCTTTCCAGCCATCTTTTCATCGGGCTGCCATCACTGTGATATCTTCTTGCCTCGAGATGCAGAGATACCCCTCTCATATCTCGACATATATTGGATTAAAGGATTGAGATCATGCTGATAAGCATCCACAGAGTAATTGAACGCCTAAATGGAGCATATCATGAATTCGACTCCTCGACAACGTTGAGACCTTTCTCATTTCAACATTGAGTTGATTCATTCAATGTTGAAGTGAGATAGAAATGTTCAATTCTATGTCTTCCAGTATTGACTCAACATCATAGATGTTGAAACTTCAATGCTCTGATAATATTGGATTTATATTATTGAATATTATGCAGACAGAGCGAGGTTGGAATCCACTCCAGATATCATTCAGGTACAAAGGAATTTTGGGCATTCTTACGTCCACGGTTTGGCATCTTAGCAGCTCGATGACGGAGTCTCCTGAATGGGAAGCTTCGAAATTATTCGCTGCCGATTCTGTGTCCTCGTGTCTTTCCGTCGACCAAAAAGACTGGAATGAGAACATGCCACGGATGAAAGGAACGGAAAGGAAATGAAAGGGAGTAGACAGTTGAAGGAGCTGTGGCAGATGGCCAGGGACGAAAAAGAATGGAAAAGAATAGAGAAAGACAGTGTAAGGAAGGATTCATCACGAGTCCTCTGTCGGGATATTCTCGCTTCGATAAGACTCGGGTCTCTATCCATTAGCAATCCATGGGCACACGAGACAGACCCTGAATACGGAACGTATAATATTCCTTCAAAGAAAAGAAGACCCACCTTCTTGTGCCTGTTATCAATAATATAATAGTTATATAGGCTCCTTTTCCCCCTGGATGGCTGTAGCCCCCCCTCCCCCCACCCCAACTTCACAGGTTCAAGGGGACCTTCATAGAGATTTGCCCCAGGCCCCACAATTCCTTTCGGCGGCCCTGGATGGCTAACTATCTCGTCCCATGATGACAGAAAATTTCATATTGCCACGGAGAATATTGTAGCAACAAAGGAAGCCTGAGTTGCCGCCAGCATTTTCATTGACGCTCCAGCACTTCCAATTACTTATGCGAATGTGCATCTATCACGATCGAAATGGGGACGTCGCCGTTCTGTCACGTGAATAACTGAAGGTAGGGAGGTTGGATGGACGAGAGAGGACGAAGAGAGAGGACGATTCTCATGACAGTTCCATGAACCTGCACCTAATACGGAGAATATTGAGAACTTACTGTATGTTGTTCGCTGTTGTCTTCAAGTAATTAATAAATAATGGAATCAAGGGATCTTGCGCCTGTCAAGTATAGTGGAAACAGTAATAGTTTACCAATAGGAGACTTTGTATGGAATACATCCAATACGCAATTGTCATGGCCCGGGAGGGATTTTTGGAAGTGCGACTACGAAATTTCGGGCAAGGTGTGACACCCGAAAAATCCTGTCTTCTAGTCCCGACCTTCCAAGAACCTTACAAGGTTCTACCCCTTCAATTCTAGAACCTCATGTGGAATCAAGAACTTCTGGGTTAGTCTTCCAGAGAGCAGTTCGAGCGCAACCCAGCTTACGCTTTATCTAGGTACCTTGGGGATCCATTAGTTTTCATAGAAACTGTTTTAATCGCAAATAACTTCGTTGCATGGATATAATCGAGGGCAAATTGATTGAATGGGGAAAAACATCGAAGAGATCTGGTTGCATTGTGAATCTGATCAAATACAAGTTATACGCTACCTCTTTTCTTCACAATTAAATTTGCCGAAAGATTGCTGTTAGAATTCCTTTCCTCGATTGCACGTGCAAATGAAATTCACATTGACCCAGGAACTGGACACCAGGGTATCAAAGACTCCAAAGAGTTTTGTGTTCTCATAATCGCATGAAGATGTTCCCATTCAGTATCGTTGACTCTCCGAGCTCAGTGCATAACTACGCACAAAACCTTGGGATCTCTGATACCACAATTTGCAGTTCCTGGGTTTATCTTTTCCAGTTTCCCTTTTCGACCTTCTGCACTTACCTCAGTGAAGGGAAAGATCTGTATGCATAGTCTTGATAACAGCTCCTTAGCTGAAGGACAAGATTCTGCCTGCCATTTCTTCATCTAACCCATTCACTGTTAATAAGCCTATCTTTCATGCTTATTCTTGATGCAGGTAGAAATGGTTCTCCATGTCTGAGTGACTTTCATCATGTTCATTTAGAGAAAATTAGAGTTTAACATGGCGTATTTTCATGCATATAGGATAAAATCGCATCATTTCTATTCGATGAATTTGACTTGAGGTAAAATTCATTGCGAGAAATCGCATAAGCTACGAAGTTGCGTTTGACTAAAATATTCTGGGGCGACATCTAAATTCTATTAAATATATGCCACAAAATGCCATGCGATCAAAGCTATTCTGGCGATTGCTAATGACACCTTACTTAGAAGTGCCTCCTCCCAGCGTACAAGCACTGAAGCACGACTCTTGATTAGCTCGTCGTTACTGAACATCCAAATACGATATTATACGATACGACAAGGTACCGGGCGCACGAGGCTCTAGGCCCATCCATGATTGCACCCTGACTGTGGAACACCAGCTAACCCACCCTCCTATCTATTGTAACCCTTCCCCCAAATAACGTCTTCTAACACGAGTAACCCTGGGGACCTTTAGCATCCCGTGCATAGCCCAGAAAACTCTCATAATATTATTGGGAAACTGTCTGTATTTGATTTTCCTCGCAATTTGTCTTCGGAGCGGGTGGGATGATGATCAATCAAACGATAAGAAGGAAATTCCCTGGCTCGATTAGGCACAAGGAGTGGGAAGGTTTTTCCATTGAAAATTTATAGTATGTCTGTACCAAGGCATAAGTTAGTTGGCATCGTAGACCTAAGCTCGATCCACCGTTAGAGGATGAACAACGTCTGGTTCAGGCGACGTGATTAAAATGAATGAATAAATACGAAGCTTATCACTTTTTATTGATTCGTATGGACTTTCATCATAACTGATTTTTATTAGTACCGATTTGTAAAATCTTTACAGGACTAATGACTAGCTACACGGCTTCTATTCAATGTCGAGACTATATATTCATCGTAAGATTATGATGCAGGTAGCGAATTTTCTCTTTCATTGAGACGGGTAATGACCCGTGATAATTATTGGGAACCAGAAGTGACTAACTACTTGCATTTTATCTCCAACTGCCAATCTTAATCTCTTCTCCCCGTAATGAGATGACCGACAAGGGACATGTGCCGATAGAATTGGTGGAGTAAATGAACGCGAGGAGTCCTTAAGATGATGATAATGAGAGGCGAAAAGCGTCATAATGCATCTGGACTGGCTGGTCTCTCTGCTTCATTCTCTCCTAATTCCTCCTCGTTTCCTCTCCTCCTCCTTCATGGGTATTATGGATCCCATACCCACATTCATTATGGACGACGATGAAAATATACAGGTCATCACCATCTATTATACTGCTCTCATCAATTATGCTATTCTCATTTATTATGCAACTCTCATCTCGGATGCTCCATCTGAGTTTTTGATAAATGGCAGTCAGAAATCTGAAAGAACGTTCGACAAAACTACATAATCATGTGCATGTAGAGGGAAGAGGATTTCCCATCCAGAAAACATCTCACGGTGATTATTCGGGGTGATGCCCAGAATCTTTTACGCGTAGTTGAGTATCCTGCAAGAACAAGGAGGCGTCCCTCATATTGAATGAGAAAATGGCGCAGCACGTGTGACTTTCATACATAAGATGAAGTAATATACGCAACAGAATGTTGACGCGTCGCCATGTTCCCCGGAGGAATACTAACAGAATCAATAAAATTGGATGGTCCCCGTGCAATCGATGTCTTTCAGCCCGTCCTTTCTGAGGAGAAACTTCCTTCCATCTTTCATCGGAGATGATGGTTTCGGGACCATAAAAACCATAGAAATGAATGAACCCTGGCAAATCGTCAAAGAGAGGACATTTCTCCCCTTCCCCACATTACTTTTTTTTTCCCTTTCCAAGAGGAAGACTAGCTTAATTCTTCAAATAGAGTTTTAAAAAAATTAAATAATGCTCACCATCATAAGTCGATTTAACCCTTCTAATTTGCAAATACAGCATTCGGTTGCATCGAGTGACTTCAATGACGGCTTGAATTTAATCAATTCGACTTCTTTTACGACTTTCGGCAATCTTTATGTCGTTACAGGGTCCTTCAAAAGTCACTTCCACTGCTCAGGCAACGGAGGGGGCACGCAGAATAACGTAATACCGGGGAAATTGGGTTCTTGACCAATATTACATTGCATTAGCTGATGAGAGCGCATGAAGTAGGGGCTGCGATGGCGCCATCATCGTCCCACGCGCCCTCACATTGGAAATAAAAGCCACCGCGAACGGGAACCCTAAACACACTCCCAGAAGTGAGGGACAGTATACACCGGAGATTCTTCTAAATGTTACAGGGAATGCGATGAGTAGAATGTGCTGCCGCGCCTTCAGACCGTTCTAACCATCAGTGAAACACAGATTGAGCCATTGCTATAATCACTTCAGTTTTGTTGTGGTTGCAGGGCACATGACGCGATCAAGGTAGACCAGACTTGCTTGCGAGCGTCATTTTCCGCATAGTGAATTGGTTCAACACTTACTTTTCCCCGTCTTACATCATTCAATATGCTCTTCGTAGCAGCCTGAACTCGAAAGGGATTCTTGGAAGACCCTGTACAACGCTCCGTGTCGCGAAAATTCCGCAATTTCCGGTGATAAGCAATGAACCCGGATGAAAAGATGGAGTTCTGCGTTAAAATGTATCTCTTGCAAAACGTGGGTGCGGAATATTTCCTCTTGAAAGATCGGTGGGTGTCTCGTCTCGACTCTGAGTAACGACGTTATCTGAGACCACTCCTGAGACCAGGCCTAACATTTGCCTCTCATTCATATGCAACCATCTTTTCTTTATGTTCTGCGCACAACCATAACTTATTCATTCTGTAATGCGTCTCTCGAGGCAATACGATATGCTTTCTGCATCTTCATCTCCACCTTATCCCATTATATTCACCTTATTCGGGATGGTACTGTATAAATCGATGCATCGACCACGATGCAGCTTTGAACTTTTGCGCGATCGCTCTATCACAAACAGCAATCGGGGAATCGATGAAGCACATTATCTTCTTATTTTGCCTCTCTCTTCTGTAACTCTCTGAGCTGGCACATCGGTTCGATATTAAGGGTCATCTTGAAAAATTGGGCTAGTGAAAGTAGGCGGGTGGCGACCGTAGCCTGCTTCGCCCCCTAGTGTCTTCACGCCCTGAGTACAGCTGTTGACACTTAAACCTACTTTTCCTTCGTCTCTACTAACACTAGCCATCGAAAAACTCCATGGGCAGGCGCTCAGGGTCTACAGAATGCGTGTGTGTGTGTGTGTGTGTGTGTGGGGGGGGGGGGGGGGGGAAAATGTGGCAACTACCCCC
>CAJPEV010000695.1:0-49903 GCA_905338385.1 Darwinula stevensoni | reverse complement strand
TGTGTGTGTGTGTGTGTGGGGGGGGGGGGGGTAGAAAATGTGGCAACTACACTCAGCCCTCCACATTCGAATATTTTCACCGTTTTATTGATGCCTAAGTGCCTAAGATGCATTAGCTCGTAAAACGAAACCGAAGGCGAATTGGCAAGGTTGCTAAGGACCGTGAGAGTGGCAGTATTAGTAGACGAGCAGTAAGGGGGAAGGCGATGATGGGTGTTTGTCCTTGTACCCCTCACTCCGCTTACCTTGATGACATGTTTCTCGTAGAGAGCAATAGTGAAACTGAATTCAGGAATATCAAATGGAGATGAAGGCAAATAATCCGCCCTACGGTGAATCCAGGGGAGGAAACAGGATTTTACCTCCCTGGGAGTCTAATGTCTAATGGAACGGGAGGAATGAGGGTAGGGGAGCGAAGGAACTCCACCCCACTCCGCCGACTTCGTTTGGTGCGCCCATGACGGCTGGGCTATAATCGCCAGTGCTTACGCTAAACTTCAACCCAACTTTCTCCACCTTAATGCAAGCTTATCACTGAGGTGGACTTCCTCCTCGTTTCTCCTCTTCTCAAAAGTTTATTCGGGACTGGAGACCGGAGGCAGGAAAAGAAAAGAAACCCTGGGAATGGATGGTAGGCATAGATGCCACTGTCAAGTTGCAATCCTGAGGTAGCCTTCCTTCACCCCATTTCATCTATCTCTACGGACATTCAAAACTTTATAATGGGATGGTTCAGAAGAGTCAGTCTGAAAAACAATCAGATTATTTTGCGCTGGACTCAGAAGTTTAAACTTTCGCTTATTCTTAATGGAAGGACAGAGAACGTATGAAAATAAGAAGCTATGTGTTTTCCCAGAAGAGTCGTTATTCCCTCCTATCATCTTGGATTACCTCAAAGGCAGAGTGTATTAGAAGCTAGAGGTGCCATTCATTATTTTGGATGGGATTGGAGAAGAATGGAACTTATACCTCCGTATCTCTAAAACCATAATGGGTTCCTGTTCTCCAGATGCATGCAAAGGATAATAATGGAGTGATATTATCCTATCGGATATTTCTCCATAGCACGTGATCCAGATATCTAATTCCAAAAGAATCTCTATCGGCGAACGCTTTCGTGCTCATCTAATGTGTCTTGGGGGTAGTGGAAAATTTCCTAATGAATTTGCCACTCATCAATTTCGCTGGGATAATTACCCGGAACAGAAGGGTCATGGCTAATGTGAACATAATAGAAGGGAGGGTGGAAAGGAAAAAGCGAAAGAAACAGGAATAGATTGATTCCAGAATTCAAAGTCTCCGATTGAGGGGATTCTTGTGCAAAGCAATGAAGCCATCCACGACCGGAAAGGAGTCTTTTCAGCAGCGAATTCATTTCATTTTTCTCGAGAGTAAATCGCAAAATCAATCACTTCATGGAAGTTCATTTAATAAAATCATAAGATGAATTCGAACACACACTGAATAATATTGATGCACGAGCTTGTAGTAGTAAATTACGCTTGGAGTCTGAAAGCCTGGAAGCCCGTATGAGTTGGATGTACGTGCGATGGAAGGCGAAAGGGGATGAACCAACCCTGTTCCTTTCTTAAATTCCTGCTTCCTCGGGGAAAAAAATAAACTAGGAAACTGCTTTTCGCGAGCCTTCTAGGATGCTGACGTCTGGTGGGAAACAAGGAGGCAGACCCCAAGATTTGTTGCTATCATTTTCGTCATGGGCTGGGGCGGGAAGAAATCAAGAGAGACAGAAGCCATAAAGAAGAGTGAAGATATTGCACTATTGCGTGGCCTCTTTCCCCTCTCCACGATATCAATGAGAAATACATAAGCAAAGGCGGCCCTTCCCTAACTCAATCCTCCAATTTATGGAAACCAGGCATAATAGTACAAAGACAACCGTAACTTCTATTTTTCCCTCTGGCTTAATGGAGTCTGAGGATTTTACTCCGCTCTTTTACATGAGATGAGAGCGCGAGGATAGGCCATCAGGCTAGACGACAGGTCAGAGTGATATTTTTGTCTCTCTCCCTCCATCCTATCCTAATCCTCTCTTTCCTTGTATCGCATTTCTTCTAAAGCCGCAGACCGATGGAACCCCAATCCCTCTGCGGAAGCAACCTCTCACTCAGTCTTCGGAGATGACCCACCCGCACTCATGACGATGATAAACGCCACTAGCCCACGGATGCTATTAGTCATGAAAATGGATCGGCAGCTCTGGAGCAAGTAAGCGAAAAACGGGAGAACAGGAAAAAAAGAGAAGGAGATGATGGGGGGGGGGGGGGGGGGGGGGAAGGGTAGATGAAGTTTTTCCTTCAGTCACACATTATCGGCCTTATCATAACCTTGAGAATATCCTCAAACACGTCCTCACGCTATGAACGCTCGACCAAGACAGGATGATGTCCTGGTGGGAGGGGGGGGGGGAGTAAGTGACGCGGAGCCTGTGAAGCATAATGCCAGCTCGGCAGGGAATGCTTGCGGAACGGCCTCCCGGACAGGGTCTGCGTTGTTTGCTCTAAGGCTTCTCTCCTCCAGGAATTATTTGGAAACGTGCCTAAATCTTCCAGTTCTGTGAATTGAATCGGAGGAGTAATTGAGTCTGACGCGATATGAATTTTCTTAATATGCTCACCCCAAGCACGGAACCTAGTGCATTTCCTGGCAACACGAAGAGAGGGGAATGAAAACACCATTTTCCTAAAGGTGCATGCGAGCGGAAAACCGAACATAGTGGAAAGCGGAACCTAAATTCATGAATACTTAATGAGAATTAAAACCTTCCATCACCTTCCTTTACCCTAGAATGGACACGAATCCTCCCTAGGAATTTGAATAATAATAGAGTTGTGTCTCTCATCGCGCTTTTGAGGAAGTCAGAGTTGAGGCTGAGGGCTGGGGTCGGTGAAAGAGAGTCGGGATAGCCACAAATTGAGGTCTTGCCATGGTTCTGAGCAGGCAGCGAATCGCGTGACTTCTTTTGAGAGGGAGAATCGATGTTGTGACGTCGCGCGCCAACAATGAATGACCGCTATTTTTCTCGGCTGCAAACGGCTTTCTCTCTTCCTGGCTACAGGCCTAAATCTTCTTCCACTTCGTCTTCTGGGGCATTCATCGAACGAATCCCTTTATAGGCTCGACCTTGAGAAGAAATCCATCTCTGTCTCCACCGGACATACGAGACAGGCCTTGAGGGATTACTAAGGACAGAGCAGGGCGCTGATTATCCTCCGATACAACTCTAATCCCTCCGGTAAGGGTAGGCAATATGACCGGGATTAAACCTCACGAATAGGAAGTGCCTTTCCCTCACGGAGGAAATAATCTGCGGGAAATAATTAGTTCTGGAGCTTATGGAATAGACTATAATCCTTATGAATCGATAAATCCATATTTTACCAGTGGAACCTTTTCCCCATTCTCAACTAGTCCACGAATACCATACACAAAGAGAACTAGTCGTTTCCAAGGAACCTTCTCATTAATTGCGTCGAGGGATAACATGCATCAGAGAGGGATGGAGAAAAAACTTATTTTGCAGCAATCTCTGAGTTGGCTTAGAGTCTATAATGCATGTCTTATTGACATGAACTACAATGCATGTCTTATTGAGACGCTGGAGGTTAGAATCCGCGTGGGTTGACTTCTTTTTTTTTAAGGAAAAATGAATGGCTCCTTTTTCGTTTCATATGAAGTTCCCTGGGGGGAACCACAAAGTCCTCCACAATAGAGGCTTCTTTGTCATCAAAGCTAATGGTGATGGTGATATTTGCATAGTCATTTCCTTTTCCAGGAAATTCTCGTTGGGTCTCGTCTCATCCATTCTCTTCAACCCGGGTCGTAAACACGATCACCTTTGAGTTTCATAACACAATATTTCCAGCATATCAAGCACTTCGTCTCGTTCGAAGGTTTCGACAAACAGGTGCTTATTAGATCTAGCCCCGATGGTATGGTTTACTGCCTTTTCACGAAAGGGGACAAAGGGAGAACTTATTTTCTGTGTGGAGAACCAGATTCTGCCGCTGCATTAAGCATAATTGGATTAGGAGAGAAAAAACTGCAAGTAGAGCCTGATTTCTTCTCGTCCGGTTTTTTTTTCCCTCATCGGTTCCAAACTGATGCTTGGTACCAGATTTTCCTCTAAGTACTATCATTCCTCGTTTGGATGCAGAGAAATGAGATAGCCGACTGGCCATTCGCCACGGTTGCCCCAAAAGTGTTGCCGATTCGCTTTAACTGAGAGGCAGAGATGGGAGAATGAAAGCCTAGAGTTTCATTTCCGAGATTTTCCCTCATCACACTATTTGCAGATGTTCCTCCCCCATTCGATATTATTGCAGACGCGAGCCATACAGAATAATATCGATTTTCCCGTTCCCCAACGTTTGAAGAGCTGGGGAAGGCCTGCAATAAATCGTGACGTCACCATGACGAAA
Source organism: Darwinula stevensoni (assembly GCA_905338385.1). Classification (NCBI taxonomy): domain Eukaryota; kingdom Metazoa; phylum Arthropoda; class Ostracoda; order Podocopida; family Darwinulidae; genus Darwinula; species Darwinula stevensoni. Next base: position 45,464 of record CAJPEV010000695.1, on the reverse strand, counting down.
GAAGAAATCGTTCGTTCATGAAGCCCCCTTCCTGATGAAACTCACGGAGTAGCAAACATCAACTCAGGTCACGTACGCTTTTGGAAGAGGAATCTGATTTTTAACCGAGCCGCAAATGAAGGGAAGTAGGCAACATTTTGAGTTCCGCCCCATCACCGCGGATCGAAGTTGTCTGCCCACTCCGATCTTCCTCTTTTTTTCCTCTGTCAGACAAACAGAAGAAGAAAGTGAATGGGAGATGAACCTGCAGTATCGCTTGAGTATTGCCTCCTCTGTAAAAGAGAGAGGACTGACGAGTATGAAAAGAATGCACACAGTTGAAAAGTCACATCTCGTGAGGGCCCAGGGGAATCCACCGCTTTACTCTGTATGCATAGGGAGATATCGACGTATGGTCTCTTGGTTTCACTATCTTTCCGTTCATGTCAAGAACCAGTACTCCTCGAAGTGAAATTCGGTTTGGAGACAGGATGAATACTCTGGGGGAAAATATTTCTCTACAGGGTTCAAGAGTGCTCGTGATTCAACCAGCTGTCGAAGGAATCTCATTTCACGACTGTCAAACCAATCCTTTCCGCGATCTTCCTTTTTCTTCCCCCGTTCTGTTATATGGAAACCGATCAGGCTGCTTTTCATCTCGAGTGGAAATTTCCATTCCGCCAATTCAAAATGCCATCGCTCATAGTTCGTTCCGATGCAATTCCATGGAACGTTGGCGTGTGAATCCTTGCTGACGTCAGGTTCATGCAAGTATAACAAAAATCAACAAGAAGGAAAAAAGGGAGGGGCGGGATGAAATTCCAGCATCTGGTTCATTTCCTGATCTTATTATTTCCTTTGAGATGGCTCTGAGGAGATTATAAAGAGGACTTCTTCCACGTCGATAACTTCAGGCATGCGATAAATTGCTTCTCGTCTGTTCCATCCTCAAAAGGAGCAGAATTTATTTCGCTAAGCCATTTCTTTCGGGGATATTTGTATTCGTCTTCTGAGAGGTCACGATCGATGGAGAAATCCTACCATTCATCATTAAACTTAGGGCAATGACATATCCGTGCTTATATTTCACAGATTTCTAGTTTAATTACTTGTCTCCTTCGCCCCTTTCGAGATATTCCTTTTTTTTCTAATTAACATCCCCCATTCAACAGTAAGCCGATTCCTCCCTGTTTGACTTTTTTATATTCCTCTTGAGATAGGTGGGGAGCTCTTCTCGCCAAACTCTCTTCCAAGTTCACGTTTACTTACAGACTTTCCGAGGATTGCACCGATACTCTAGGATCCCTATTTCTCTTTGAAGAGGACAATGAATTGGTTTATCTCTGAGCGGGGAAGGAAGAGCGAACCAATCTCGTATAATCTGGAGTAATCTAATCCAGCTCACATGTAGGAAAAGACCTTTCGATTGCGTCACACACCGCTTTTCCATGAGTTTCTTGACCCGACGGAACGCAAAGTCGCATTTACGTTGACTTTCAAATCTCCACGGAAACCATTAAGGCAACGTATCTAAAGTCGATAAAAGCGACTCAGCCCAGGCCACCTCGGTCAAGCGTCATGAGGGAATTAAAGCGCTCTAGCGAGCTCATGGAAACGTGCCAAATCGACTTGCGACAGTTCCATTGCGCAGATGAGTCGAGTTGACCTTGAGACCTGCTCAAGCTGTGTGAGCGATTATGCTTGCGATCATACTTCAACGGCAAAGTCGACTCGGCGTGTTTCCATGCACGCCCTATATGGATAAAGCGCTTTAGGAGGGGAGCGAATTCCAATGGTAATGTGTCGCGAAACTCAACTCGGCTTCAGATGAGTCGAATTAAGCCAAAAGCGCTTTAACGAAATCTTCATGGAAACGCGATGACAGAATCAGACAGGCGCCCGAATGCCTGTCTCTTAGAAGCATTCATCCGCCTTTCATGCTTCACGAGGATCAATTGTCTCATTCAACCGCACAACTCAGTTGCTTCATATTCCGGCCCTGACAAATACGACTCAACAGAACGGGCTACCGAATCCAATAGCTCGAGAAGGGCCATAAATGCGCTCTTCACTCTGGAATTCCAGTTCTTGCCGTTGTTGCATGTTGCAATAAAGATTGACAGACTGTCCGATCACAAGCTAACGAATTGTATGATGGAAAATAAGGGAAGGTGCCGAAGTCGTCTACATTTCTTCTTTTTCTCTCCCCAATCCTATGCCGTATCGTATATAAGGAAAAGGGGGCAGAGATAGATAGAATCATTGCCGCTCCATTACATCCCGTGTCCCCCCACTTTCTCTACCATAAAAAAGTTGTCTTCCTGTTCCTTGCTGAGAGCACTCGCTCCCTCTCCTATGGTCCTTTATACAAGTATGTCTGGCGGAAAGCCATCAGTTCCTATAGATAGAGCCAGATTCGGTCCGCCCATAACGGGAACTCAATTTCACTGAGTGAGCCCTTTTTTAAATGAGGCACTGAGCCACTTGAGTGCTATCGAGGAAGATTGAGGGGAAATATTCAAGGACGACTAATTTCACAGTTGCGACGTTTCATGTCAGCTCCTGTAAAGTGTACTCGCATTGTCCCATATGGTTCTCAAAGCTCCAGCTTGCTGTGCTCTACCAAGGCAAGGTCACGACAAGTTGATAGACTTGAATATCCATCGGTCTATGATAGGATAACTTTAGCTAACCAATCATCGGTTAACGGACTCAAACTTCTTATATTTCTTCTTCTGCAACTAGTTTAGTGTACCTTTCAGTCCTCTTCTAACCTGACTGTTAGTCGTAACATTAATTTGAAGAATATTATTTCCTTCGGTCGATCTGGAAATATAGGCTTCATCTATTTCCTGCCACCCTTGTGCGGAGTCATTGACACGTCGGAGATACGCAGAGAAAAATGACACGTTATGTGTCATTTGACACTCATATATGTCCCGAAATAATTTATTCATATTGGTTCCGAAGAACGTGTCGTGAATGTATCGAATGACACATTCTGAATTAGACTCTTTTCACGTGTGCCAGTTGACACATGTGCATCTGCTAAAACTTGTTCGCGTGTCATCCGACACATTTCGACCTGGGTCACTCGCAGTAAGATGTGCCAAATAACACATTTAAGTGTGACAAGACTCGTGGCACATTATTTCGTGTCACCCAGGCGATGGCCTGATACGCCTTTCGTGTCATTTTACACACTGAACGTTTTCAGTGTAGCTGAGCGACTCAGCCAGTACGCAAATGTCCCTCTCGTATTCCATGTACAGTTGGTTCGGGTTCAGCGCGATGCTTACCTTTTCCAACATGCACGGCATCGATTTATTGGGGTTAAACTGTCTACGTCGACTCTCGAGGCGGCCAAGGTCCGCATCGTCAACCCTGCCCCTCCCATGCCAACATCATTCGTCGCGTTCATATTCTCTTGCTCTGTTCTTACTTGCAAATAACGCGGAGTGCGTCACAATAGTGAGAAGAAAATGAAGGCTGGAGCCCCTTTCCGGGGTGGGTCCGGCGTTTCCATCAATTTGCTACCAGAAAGAAGCAGTGTGGACGCCTTAAATGGCAATCGTATACGAATACTGCTTGAGGCGTGAATGCAAGGTGCATTCAGTAGCACCTTGCAAACAAGCTGAAGTCTGTGCTTGCTGCAATTAAATGACAAGTTATTTTCCCATTGAGTTTTCTCCATGTTTGTCAGTTTATTTTCAACTTTATGCAATAAAGAAAACTCAACCTTGTTTCAAGTATATCACCATGACCTGTATGTATTTATGAGTTACAAGTAGTGAGCATCTCAAACATTATAGGGATCATTATGGGTATCTTTATTTGTGTCTCTTTATAGGTAAAAGAACTTCATTTTGATACCTATAGACTGGAATTTTAAGAGTGACATTATAGGTACATTTCTAAGTAACTTTATGGGTATCATTACATGAGTCATTTTATAGGCAATATAAACCTCATTTTGATACCCATAAAATGGAGTCTTATGAGTTATACTACGTATTATGGGTAACTCTATGGGTACATGTCTCACAGTGTACATTCCATTTGACTGGGATAATCCCAGCCTCGTGATAAACGTGCCTGAACTGCTCGCCAAATGGTCGAGCCTCATGGACACAAGGGCATTCGCTCGCCATCATTTCATCCCGTCTCATTCCCTGCTGTCGCAGTTGCGTGTTTTTGAGATTCGTGCCTCTCTCGATATTCCCCCTCCCCCTCCTTCCCTGGAATGTGTTATTTCACGGGCTTCAGGAGCTGACTTTTCGAAAATGAAAACATGCCAAGCACATGAAAAAACCAATTTTCAAAGGCTTTCTCCTTTCTTTAACCACTGCGTTATAAGGGTAAGAAGCATGTCCAATTTCGTTAAGCCAAATACTCTCAGTGAGGAATGCGAAGAGGTAAAATTTTGTAACGGGAAGGGATTGAAGATCCCTCTCTTCAATTGAACATCCATCAATAGCTATTGATTTAGCGCCTAGGCGCTAAAAAAAAGTTGCTGAGTTATTTATCAAACACCTGAATTTGTCATAGAACTCGTGGAGTAGCCTGCCAGTGCTAATGGCTGTATTTACGAGGCCCCAATAAATAAATTCCTAAAAGTCAAAATATTCTACTTTGTACCGCTTTTCAAAACGTCACAAAAAGGAATATTTTAAAACTGTCTAATGGACTGTATGGGATTTAAGAGGGTTAGGCCAACCCTAAAATTAAGGAACGCTCGACCTCGACACGTGATATGGAAATGGGCGAAATCGCCTCTTGATATCACTAACTCTCCTGACTCCTGACTCCTGCTTGTGAAAAGGGTCAATGGGAGAGGGAGTCCGTGTCCCAGAGTGAAAAGGTTGCTAGGAAATGAAGTTACCTTTTCGAATGGGGAGCGTGCACGGTTGTGAGCTTAATCTGATGGAGACAAGAAAACTTCCGAAAGAACCCATGCTTTAACCCTTCAAGCCGTTTTCACGTACACCGTACGTTCATCACTTCGAGTCAAAATTCAGCACTTGAAGGATTAAAGAAATCAGCCTACGATTTTCAGCCTCCTATCATTTCAAAAATGCGCTGACAATCCGTGCACGGTTTCCGTAAGGTCCGAATTTAACCCTTCCAGTGCTGAATTTTTCTGGGAGCTGCAGCCGTAATACATTTACTGAATTTTAACTTGAACTATATGCATTTTCCCCTCATTTAATCCTTTCAGTGCTCCGATCAACTATACTCGATTCGCGTTTTCTCGTCCTCTATGCGGCGGTCGCGTATACTCCATTGTAGAACTGAGAGGATTAATGCTATTCCTGTTCAGATAAGTGAGAGGAAGGTGGGTAACGAAGTGTGTTTCATGGCTTCAGGATATGGAACTTGATTTAAGAAGATGGAATTCTCCAAATCCTACCCATTCAAGGAGTTCGAGTGGGTAGCCATATCGCATAGAGGAGGACCCTTTTTTTAGCTGCAAGGCCCACGCAGCATTCGCAGCAGGGGCGACGAAATGAAAAAGGCATCCAATTGCATTTCTAAGGTTCTATTTGAGAGATAGAAAGTTTCAAAATTCATGGAATCGTACGTCCTATACGAGACAAAAGGGTTTTCTCATGGTTGAATTGAATGAGAGTCAGGAAGACATAAAGTAGCCGAGATGAAAGAGAATGGGGCATTCGCAGCGATGGGAAGAGGGAATTCAACTGTGGCTTGCCAGGATCTTTACAGAGGCCAAACACGGAATGGAGGGCAACCCAGGCATGTATATTCCTCGGCATCATTTGGCATTTTCAAAACGGTTGAAGGAAAGTATCAAACTTGAACCGAAGTTTCAAAGCTTGATGGTGGCCGATGACTGAAAAGACTCAGCTACGACTCAAATTATTCACCCACCGTTAAAAGGCCATAGAAGCCAGTCCGTCCAACTTTGGGTATATGATAGAAAACCGTCGCTAATGGTCATTTGGCTAGGAGCGGAAATTTTGGCTCGGATTCAATGAATTCAATCGATTATACCGCAGAGTTTGGAGCCAAGTCAGTCCTATTCTAGAGGCAATGACCAAACACAGAAGATTCAGCCTGGTGTGATTTGCGAATTCGTTGGGGCGATGACTGTGGATTATTCCCGTCACCGATAAGTTAACGTATGTATAAAACAAAGAAAATAAATTCCCCAGATCGAGTGAGTGGATGGGCTGCGGGCCAGCCATCGACCCGTGACGACGCAATTCGACCCGATAAAACCCACTGGCTGTTACAAGCTGAAATACGACATATTTCCGCTATGGTCGGTCTTCTTGAGACTTGGCAAGGATTCACCCGAGCGATTTGGCTTCGAGCAGATTGAAACCCATCTTAGACATGGTCACAGGGTGCTCAGGGAAGTTCATCCCTTGAAACTACGATCGACGCACTTCAACTCGAGGCCGGGAAAGGTGAGAGAAAACGCGAGAAAGAACTCGAGACATGCAGCGAAAGTAACAAGTTGAATGAGGAGCCCAGCGAAGGAACGCAGGAAACGAGACGTCGGGATCTAGGACATACCTCGTACTTCAGGGTGAAAAACTTGCAGCACCATTCCTACGATGGAATGTTGTTAGCCACACGAAGACAAGCAAGCCCAGCTTCGCCAATCAATTCTCTAGCCTTAATTTGGCATTGGGTGCGCCATCTCGTGCGATTGTGTACGAGCATTTGTTGCGTAACCAGTCGCACGAGAAGTCGCACGAGCAGTCAAAGTGTTAGTACTAGCAAAATTATCTACCAAGAAAAAATATTATTTTCCACCTGATTGCACGTGGCAGGCAGTATTCAGCAATACGACAAGGTTTCCCAGGACCTTTATCAGTGCGTTTTCAGTTTGACTTCTCGAGTCTGTTGTCAAGGTCCAGCATTCCAATTGCATAACTTAGCAGCTTTTTCTAAACCCTTTACAAAATCGCCTTTTGTTTCCAAACACATCAACAGTGCAGTCACATGGTTCTAAAACTAGATGCAGACGAGATCTGGGCAAACCGGAGAGAAAGAAATTAGATTTCAAAATGCAGTCGACGCTCGATATAACGAACCTCTAACAAATTTTTAAATAGATATATTTTAATTTTTCACAATTTTCTTTGAGTTCCTGACCGTTTGTCTATTCACATGCATGTTGAAAAGTTTCTCTATGGCTTCACCATAGAGAAACCATAGTATATAAACTTCACCATAGTATAAGGAATTGTTCGGTTTTACGAAGTGATTTTTTCGTCCAAAGGAATAAAACTGTTCCTTATTACGACGTTTAAATCTGCTGCACATGTCAGAGCTACTTTCCTTCGCGCATCCTGGAGAATCTCATTTCATATCGAAATTTAGCATGTCCCACCCACTTATTAGTGTGGCCGTGGAGAGTAAAGGAGCAACGCCACTCAGTCGTAATCTTCTCAGGATCTCAAGGACGAGGATCAGGCCGAGTGTAGAATTCTGCTCGGCCTTCGATTCGAATCGAGGTCTTCGACTATCTCCCGGCTATTTTTCAAAGGCAAATAATGTTGAGCCTGAAACTATTCAAATATTGAGTGCTCAAAGAATCCTCCAGGAAAGTGCGTGACTGACAAACCATTTGGGACTTTGTTTCCGATTTGTTCCCAACGACAGTGTTCGTGACTCGTTCAATTTTTTTGTATCTACGTAAGGAAACACTTCTGTGCACGCCCATTTATGTGCATAGACACGTGTTGGAAGTAGAATTTTTGCAGTGCGACCCAGACTTTCAGTTCCGTTTCAGTTGTGAAAGTCCCAGACTTTCACTTTTTTTCATGGAAGGACAACTGCATCTTTCTTGGCAATAAATGACATTTTGTTGAAGACACCTTTTTTCCCAGCGAAATGTGGAGAATTTCCGATAAAATAAATTTTCCTTATAACGAACTTTTTTTTTAACCCGTCTCTTCGAGTTCGTTATATCGAGCGTCGATTGCTTGTTCTATATTTTACTCAAGCACACAAGTGAACTTACTCCTAATCTTTTCTCAGTTCCGAAAAAACGCAGCAGTTATTCATCATTATTCTAGTTAGGCTGAAGTAGAAAATCGACATGGCATGAAAACGAAGCTCGTAAACAAGATTTCGCTAACATGTGCCATGCGGCAGCCTACACCATGGCACCGCGTGCTTCATAGGCCTAAGGATAGATTAAAGATGGAAATAAGTTCGACTCAGAAGCTTTTGGCGAAAAATCGCCTCCACGGAGGCGATTTTTCATTTCTACGGAGATCTCGTTAGATCTTCCTTGATCCGTTCTAGCCCTCACCGGGGATGACTCTAAACAATTGCGTTTCATTCGTAATCACTCCTCTCTTGTGGAAACCTGATTACTTCGAGTGAATGCAAGAAGGCAGGTGCGATAGACAACTTGTATCTTTGATAGCTGAAATGAGTTTTTCGTGAAAAAAGGAAAACTTTGAAATTCTTAGCAAGTTTTATCCCTTGAGAGTGTGAAAAATGTCAGCGTTCTACGTATATTCAACGGTTTGGGTGCCAGGGTGCACACTAACAGACATGACAAACAGACGCTGACAGACATGCGACGAAGTGAAATTTTCTGCAGTAGTCAATGCATTTCTTCGCTTGTGCTATACGTTGAACCTTCGCCCGGTAAGCCTTCGGCTCACCTTACTCAAGGTTTGAATCATCGCGATTCGGCTCCGACCGTAAACCATCTTCATGCTTACCCTATATCTGCCTCCTTTCCTTTTCCTGAAGTCAGTTTCGTGAAAGGCCTTTTTACTTTTTTTCTTGAGATCGAGAAAAACATATGACCAAAAGCGATGCACAGATGCTCCTAATTGACATGGCTGACAGTGATAATCAAGGAATGAACCTCCCTTGGGATGTGCGACACGTTCCTTTGGGAATGAGATAGTCTTCTCTTCTTCCAATTATCTACACGTTACTTCTTTCCAATTATTTATGCTGGGCCAGATTCAGCACTGATCTCCTAATCTCTTTTGTCCTGGTCCCTTCCTTGTTGCGTGCATGAAGTCCCTCCTGAGAGCACATAAAAAGTGCAGAAGACAGAAAAGAGTCATATCGCGTGGAAAGGGTCGTACACTTGCGTGCACTTCTTTTGGGAAGGGGCCATAAATTATGGAAAGGGTATCCAGACCCAGCCGCTTCCCCCGGAGCACCTTCATTTTTTCACGGCATGAATTCGACAGGAATTGGAGTGGTTGTAAAGAGGTGTCTTCCTCGTCTTCTTTCCATTCCTTAGCCTCTCCCTCCCCCTTTCCTCCCCCCTCCCACTGTCTGAAGAAGTTCCCAAAGTGTAAATGTTGGGAACCTTTGATCAATGACAAATATTGAAGGAAGGGGTGGGATGAGCCTGTCAGCTAATTGTCTTCACTTACAGTCCTTCCCCCTATCATGTTCTTCGTCTCATCTTTGCCCAAGGGATCTAATATCAGTCTATACATATAATCAAGCATCGATCGATTTTCCAGATTTCGCTTCCATGTATTCTTGCAGGTTGTTCGAGGAGCATTTTGACCTTCTGAACCTGTTCGAGAAATTCCAGGACCTACGGAACAAGGAGATGCCACAATTTGCAGAATCGCTGGAACTTGCGGAACATGCCACGTTGGTAATGACCACTTTGGATCAGGGTATCAACAAACTGGACAATGTCGACGACTTCGAGGCCTTACTCTTTCAAACGGGAAAAATCCACAAGAAAGTCCCCGGATTCGAGAAGGATTATTTCTGGGTAAGGATTCCGATATCTGGCATTCGTTGATCCTCTTGGCCCGAAATTCGTTTCCAGGGACCATTTAACCCCTCAAGTGCAAACTTTTCCGTTGCTATGTAAATTGAATTTCACCGTTGTATAAGAGAAGATGAAGCTGAGCCTTTACGAATCTTCATGTGGAAAGTCCGAGCATGGAAGTCTTATCACATGCCAGCCAGGCATCTATTATTTAAGGCGAAATCAAAGGATTTCTTTGTATTATTTATTCCTACGGGGAATCAATATTTCCTTTGAAGCCATGACGCAAGAGATCACTCGATTCAGTTGGATGATTTCCCTCTAGTATTGATGAGCAATTATATAATTACGAGTTCTCGAGGCTCGAGAGGTTAAAAAAAAGGAAAGGAGAATATCGGAACGAATTGGCGCTTTTATTCCGAGTCGGAACTGGAGTAACTCGCAAAAATCCCGCCCTAAAGAAAGATTGACTTGCGATCAAGTAAAAACGTAGATACTCCTCTGGAAAAAATCCCCTGTTGTACCAATATTCCCCGGAGATCCTGTTTGGCAATGCTATTGTCGGACTTCGCGGTTCATGACAATTCAATGAGCGAATGTAATCTTTAATCCTTCCCTTCTCCTGCTGCGTCTCGTTTTAAAGTCTTACTAATCGCCAAATAAACTTATCCCATTTAAAAAAAGCACCCCCCCCCCCAGAACTTCCTGAGTGGATGCAGCCCCTTTCCCCCATTCTTGGCTAGGAATTCTGGCACGTGATCACGGTAAATTCTGTATCGTTGGACAGCCCTCTCTGTCTTTCCTCGATCAGTATTAACGGTGAGCCAAAATAGAGGTGAGGTTGTGAAAAATTAATACAACAGGAAAACCATTGGTAATAGATTGTATCCGTTTCCGGCAGTAGAGTGAGAAATAAATTCTGCACGTACCTGCTAATTTCGGTTAAGGTTGGTTCGGCAGAACAATGGCTGTGCATCTTTGAAAAGAGCTGTTGAAAATGACAGCCGCCCGCCCGAATGAAGATTGATTGCTTTTAAAAGCAGGGGGTCCAAGTCCCCTACGCATTAAGTGCACTGGCTATCACATCCTGAGGATTTTTGCCTCATGCTTCAACCGTCGGCTTCGGCTTCAGTAGCTCCTTCAGAGCGTTGACTTTAAGCAGAATGCGTTTGTAAAATAATATCCATCGGTTTTCCCTGAAATTGACACTCTCGAGGGGCTGGAGAAGCGACTCGTCGGGGCATGGTCCGGAATTCTTCAAAATGCACTGCGCGTCAATTGAAGTGGATATTTTGTATTTCCTGTTGTATTTGAAGAATTCAGCTGTAACCTGTTTTTTTTTATAATTATTTTCTGACTTTTTCATGAGTATTTGTCAATTTTCTGTAGAATTGTAAATAATAAATTGAAAGGAAATGCCTGTCATGTATTTCACAGCAAAATAATGTCAACTAGAACATATAAAATATCTACCTCAATTGACGCGCAGTGTATGACATGGAATGGAAATGATGAGGGGTTCTGGGGACTCTGTAAAATTAATTTCTCTTTCTATTGCAGGAAACAGCGTTTATTTATTGCAAATGGCTTTCGCTTAGCATTAATTTTCCAAGGCTTACCTTTTTCGGTAGACCGCGTCATAAAAATTCTAGCAGGAGTTTCGACAAGGCGACTTAGGAAAGGTCGATGAGTCCGTGCCATCTGCCACTTCTCGACAGCTAAGTATACACGTGGAATGGAGTATTTAACCTTTATCGGACGGATTTAAATCTCCCGCGTAAGAGCTGACAGCCAGATATTTTCTACGAAGCTCGTAAACACTCGCTAACAGCGATTCATTAAATATCAGAGCATTTTTTCCAAAAAGTTGCGGTACAGCATTTGTACCTTTAGGCCATGGGAAAATGAATTCTGTGGCACAGCAGTCGTGACTTTCGTCCGATAAAGGTTAATTGCCACCTCAATAACAACGGACAGATTCCCATTTTTCGAGTTCGTTGGTAATATTGCCTTCAAATGAAGTTTCCTCCGTGGAGCACATCTGAGCAGCACAGGGACTGATGTTTCGTCGGAAGAGTTTTTTCTTCGCCTCACAGAAGAAAAAAACGTCCAATACTCGTAGATGTGAAGGAGACGGCAAATAAAACACGTAGTCCCAGCCTTTGAAGGGGGGAGAAAGATTTGCATAAAGAGGGGAGTGGGGGGACTATTCAGCATAGGACTATTGAGCTGACAGGCAACAGTGGCCTCTAGCTTCGGGAGTGTCTTCAACCTCCTGGGAATTCAAAATTTCTTGTCTTCCCACTCCTCTTAAAGAGTGGGGGAATCCCGCTCTCTTTGATGAAAAATTCAAGTTTGAATATGTTGGCCTCATAACTTCTGTCTTATATATGATATGAAACTCCTTCTTTGCTCTTTTTTTCCAAGAGCTTTATAAGGCTCTTTTCATATAATGGAATTTTTAGGTCAATAATGACGATGGTTCTAGGCCCTGGAAGGCATTATTTTGTATTCTCACGGATGATGCTGTGCTTAGGCATCTTATCCTTATCCATAATTAGCTTCCAAATCCTCAACAGATGAATGGTATAAAATCGGAAATTTACACCCAACTTCAATCCTAATCCTATGCGAAGAGTTAATCTCATTCACTGGGCAAAAGATGTGCCAAATCATTCTGAATAAATATATGGTATTGATAATAAAACATCCGAATTTATAGCATATAAAACATAGAGAAACATAAAGATTTGCCCAAGGTTCCTTTTTATCACTCTCCAAAGTTTTGTTTTCAAATCGAGGGAATCTAGAAGAAATTCAACCCATCAATTGCGCAGTGGTTGATCTGAATCATAAAATATTTTGGATTGAGATTTGGTATAACTTTCCTATTTTACACCCTTCATCTTTCGAGGACTTTTTGAGTCCTCAAAGTCTTTTTGAGGAGTTTAATTATGGATAAAGATGGAATGCTTAAGCAGAGCAGCATCCTTGGGAATACATAAGCAATGCCGTCCAGGACCTGGAATCGTCACGGAGTCATGACGCAGAAATTCCATAACAAGCTCCCAAAACCGCGAGCAGTAGCTACGCATACGTATAAAAAATATGATGTAGGAATGAATGTTGAAAACAGGTTCTATACGTTATTACGTTATTCTATTACGTTAGAAAGCGCTTGCTCAGGTAATTTGACATCCATTCTCTTCGACTCCTTAGTGACTTCACCGTTGTCTTTTATTTCTAACGTCTTTTCTTCTTGCAGTAATGAACTTTCCTCCTTGCTCTCTCCTCTGTAAACCTTCTCACACGCAAGACAAAGGCATCGATATCAGCGAACCCCTTCTTGAGCAACCCTAGGCGGGAATAGATGTGGCATTCCTTCCTTCATGAAACGGATTCCCTATGGAACCCTCCTCTGGATGTCATACTCTCCCCTTTGACTTCAACATATCAAAAGGAACGTGTTCTTGTTTTTCTTTCTCAGGCAATCAGCAATGCCAAGACTGACGCCACATGGGAATTTAAAAAAAGGATTGGCTTTCAGTCCATTAGGGAAATGAAGAATTCACCAAGTCTATAGTATGCTAAGGCATTTTAAAATTTATAGTAAGTATGGCGCTTCTTTGGACCTGCTAATGGTCACGAGAGGTGTGCTTCACATGATAGCTGCCCACAAGAGGTGTGTTTCACAACCTTAGACCTGTAGGGGCATTAGGAGCATGAAGCCCTCGTCCTGCCCGTACGTCTCCGAAACCGTCCCTCTCTTAGTTACACTGGGAACATTGAAGATGATCCACCGTCATTGGAGAGGGCAGTTCGTAGCATTGTAGCGACTGCTACCGGGATAGTGTCCGGTAATGCGTGTTATGTAACAACGTATGCCTTTCTGAATGATGTCCCTTGCGAGTGAGTCTGGCTCAAGCATTATTGGTCCTGGAATTTGCAGATAGTACCGTCGATTGCACCACTGGCACTGGTAAATTAATCGAAGGAGTAAGTTTTATTTCTTCGCAACCTAGCTCTGTTGAAGCAAGTACACAAGTGAAGTATTTTGCACCATTCTACTCGCAGACTAAAGTGAAACTCCCATACAGTCCATTAGACAGTTTTAAAATATTCCTTTTTGTGACGTTTTGAAAAGCGGTACAAAGTAGAATATTTTGACTTTTAGGAATTTATTTATTGGGGCCTCGTAAATACAGCCATTAGCATTCAACTTCATCTATGAGGACTTTTCTTCATTCCAGTGCCATCCGTGTAAATTCCCCCTGATAATTCCTCAAATGGAAATAGCTGGTGAAGTGCTGTGATCTCTGGATGCAATTGCTTCTTAGTTTCACACGGTGAAGAAAAGAATGTTGCTCCGGCCGAATCCGTATCGCCACTACCAGTCTTAGGAGCATCGAGCAGGTTGATCCCATGATGAAAGGACGCAAGGTGCTCTCTTGTAGGCAATATTGACTTTCAAGAGACCACCCATACCGTTCGCTGAGATACTTTCGTCTGAACAGAGTAATTAAGTGACGGAGGACTCTCCCTTAGAGTTGAGCTGTACACTTTAGCACGACGCTGCATAAAAAGTATTACTGAATTGGGTCATCCAAGTAAATAGGGTGCTTAGGAAAGAAAACTAGAAGTCTACTCAAATCCAATATTTGAGACAGAGATAAGGCCAATTCACAATGCGATTGCATTGTGAAGTCCATTCGCATATAAGATTCTCCATTTCAGCATGAAATTTAGAAACCTCCTCAATCATATCGCAAGATAATAGATTACAAGATGATTGCAAGATATGCTGCCAATTTTTCCAATCTCGCTCGGAAGATATACCTCCTCCTTCGACTCCTATTTCTCTCGTCAGCCCTATATTCGTCCTCTTGAGGATTCCATTAATACGAAACGGAATATCCCTTCAGAAATCATAGTGGTAGATCATGCATATGTCGTGGCATTATACGGAGAAGTTTCGTGCCTAATGAGCCTCGGAATCAATGGAAATACTTCATGAATAGACGACGGAATCCCAAGGGATGGAGTGTCGTGCTTAATGAGGCTCGGAAAGCAGATAGGATGAAAAAGAGATAGGGAGAAAGGTAGAGACCTCGCCTGGCCAAAACCAATCCAATTACGGGATCAATTTCTTTAAAAATTTCATGGGCACCTAGACCGTGTTCTTCGTCACACGCAAGGACGCATTCAGTGGCTTTCCTCATCATCAAATAGCACTTTATTGAGGTGAAACATTATTGAAGTGTTCTATGGTCGAGCCTTCAAGCTAATGGGCTGTGCGAGACTCAAAGGAAGGAACCCATCAGAACCTGCGAACTGTGTACAAACCCTTCTTAGATATGTCGTCTTAGGAAAAGTAATAAAAATTCAGTAACTCCTCGTAAGAGGAGGAACTGGTATGATCTGTCATAGATGGTTTGGAATCTCGAAAACGCATCGCAACGATATCTCGACGAATTACCATGATACCACTGATTTCAACGCAGTAACTTGTTGTCGCACAAAACAAACATAATTCATGATCCCTAGCAAGCTCACTTTCATTTTCATTTTCACTTACAGGAATGGTAGTGCGTTTAACGAACGATGGTAACTCAGGTTTATTCATCATTCACGAGCTTTCTAGTCTTTTTTTGCTCAAAACCTCATGCAGGACAGGAGCAACGATCTCTGCAAGTCCGTTCATACTGGCCAAACGCTATCCAAAAAAAGAAAGCTATCAGAAGAGCCTTCCTTTATGAAACCTAATCACTCTGAAACTCACACCCGGATGTTGCATTCTTTTCTCTGCTTCATCAAAATTTCGTAAGAAACTCCTTTCTCTCCCTTAGCTTTCTTTCTGCTTGGAAGTTAAGCAATTAAATTTCTGGGTGTTAAAAGGTATACAAGAGCGTTTAAACTTTAAGCAGTTCCAAGGATTGGTTACGAAACTCGACATATCTCACGATTCCTGCCAAGCCTCAAAAAGGGCAACTCCGGAGTCCCTACAGAAAAAGCGAAGAGGAAAGACAAAAAAGCCAGTATCATTGATTCATTTTCAATGAAAACGAAGGAAGGAAAGGCTACAGCATGAAGAGATGGTAGGGGATCCATCATTCGAGATCAATAGGTGGTGCATTAGGTTCCCTCCGGAGCAGCCACGTAGCGCCTACACTCACACACACACCAGGAGGCAAATCTTATAACGCTGCACGCATTGAAAACAAGGCCGCCTCTGCCATCACTCTTTCTTTCACTTCTCCCTAATGCACCTCTCTTCCTCT
Organism: Darwinula stevensoni; assembly: GCA_905338385.1. Lineage (NCBI taxonomy): Eukaryota > Metazoa > Arthropoda > Ostracoda > Podocopida > Darwinulidae > Darwinula > Darwinula stevensoni. The sequence continues at coordinate 29,465 of CAJPEV010000695.1, read as the reverse complement.
CTCTATGGGTGACGTGCACCAAGTGACTAATCGAGTTAGTTTAAAACCAAGCTAAACGAATTTACTAAAATCTGTTTAAGGAATGTTCTTTTGGCATGCATCATCGAGAATCTGATTAATTCCCTTGTAAATGTTCAACCATGCTTTAACCCGAAAGCCCAGCGGCGCTCAGGAGTCTCGTTTTTTTCGTAAATTTTGTAGGGTCGTATAGGAATGCTCGACCTTGAAGCCTGCCGGGACTTCTGAGTGCCTGTGACCATTTATGGAATTTGACTTTTTTGCAGTCAGTGACTTTCATTGCGGATGGTACTTGTTTTTACCCCATTTATATTTTTTAAATCAGAACTTGAAGTGTTAAACGCGTTCAGGAGACTTTTTTTCAAGTGGATGTGTTTGATGATAGTTGAGAGACTCGAACTCGAGAAATTGTTGTTAAAAGTAATTCCTTATTGTGAATGATTGCAATGTTAACTTTTTAATAATTTTTTTTACTGCTCACATCTCAAGGTCAGAGAACTTAGCGACCCCTGGAGGTTGCTGATTCCCAAAACGCACCACTTAACTACAACTAGGCCCCAGAATTATTTTCACGATATCCAACTGCATGCTGCAAATGAGCTGGGTGTAAAAAATCAGTGGAACCTGATGATGTGGAGGTCGGCCATTTTGAAGATATCGTTGTTCTTTGCTGCCTTATAGCTGTTAGCTACAATAAGATACAAAAATGGGGTGGTATCGAAGGAAAGCATTCACTAAGAACACACTCAAAGTAGTTTTATTTTGATACTTTTTGCATTTTCAAGTGATTCATTTCAAGAACTTCGATAAAGTCAAAAGTTGGCTCTGTCAGGGAATCCCCCACCCCCCCCCCCCCCCCCCCAGGAGAAGTTAAGAAAATTCTTGTCCCCCCCCTATCGGTTGCCTCTAGCCCCCTTTTGCCAAAATCCTGGCTACGCCAATGTTGCCAGGCCACAGCTGCATCAAGGCAAAAGTCTTAATTTTAAATAGTAACGCTTCTTCTTTCAAACGAGAGAAAGATATACTGGGATTTGTTGAAAATTGGATTTTTCAAATATATTGATAGTAACAGTAGAATAACATTTCTATCATTGCTATTTGGTTGATTATATTGCAATTCTAGCAAAAATGCATTTATCAAAGTGTTAGAATGTTCACCGAGTACTAAAATGTGCTAAAATACAGTGACCCTCAGGAAAATGTTGATAGGATTGATAGTTTCCCTTTATCTTTAGAAATGAACAAAGAAAACTGATCATGAAAATATTTATGACTATTTAGTTGAATGCCAAGTGTTCAAAAATTGTCCCTCTGAAAATTTTCGGCTCATGGCGTACGAAGCTTAGCTATTATTAGTATAAGCTTGACATGACCAAGGACATTTTCCATGCAACCGAAGCACAATATTTTGTTAAAGCGCAGCAATATACCTTATTTCAAAACCCAGAATCTGCCTGTAACACAGGCAAAACTGTAACACTTGCGCATAAACAAGATGAACTGCCTCTGAGAATGCGTTTCGGGAAATGAACAAAGTTAGATTTGAGGATTTGTCTAAGAAAATATTGAATTTGGTGCATACCACAAATCAGTTTGTAGAAGAGTTTATCTCAATATTGAACGAGTTTGCATGGAATCGGAACTGCTTAGTTTTTAAACAGATGTGATGCATGTCACCTTATATCGTTTATAGAACAGAATTATCGCAACCAGATCACCGCGATCCATAAAAGCACTTGACCTAAACCCAAACATGATGAACAGGAAAGGAATCAATATCAGGCAGATTTTAGACAGGATCCAAGCTCAAAAAATCAGAACAAGATAATATTATGAACCATTTCCATAGGGACGAGATAATATGATACAATTTAATGTTGTACCGTTAAAATGAGAATATACTCCTATTCAAGAATAAGTAAAACCCTCCGATGATAAAAAGACATTCTGAGAGTGAAGGGCCCCAACCCCATGCGCTACGTTACCGTTGGGAGGTTAATTATGAACCGCACAACGTCATTAAACACATGTCGAGCGAGCACTGACTTGTGAATGGAATTGGATGTGGAGGTTCTCAAAAGATCTCAATTTGATGTGTCGTGCAGCTGCCATGTGCCGCTGACCAGGTTTCCCCGCAATACTCATGTTCCCTCACGATATTGAGTACAGATTGGCAAAAACACCCACACGGTTGGAAGATGCGGTGTACCTTCCTTTCTGGCGCTTTCTTTGTTTTTCTTTCTTTCTTTCTTCCTTTGTTTGTTTGTTTGTTTGTTTCTTCCTTTGTTTGTTTGTTTCTCTCTTTCCTTCTCTCTCAATTCTTCCTTTTGTAGCAATGGCTTTGATCCCTTCAATGTCCATATTCGTTACCCCTTATCAGAGTCATTGGGCGTCTGTTCTGGACATCCCATTCTTCGTCTCGAGTCCAGGTTGATATAATATGAAAAAAGGAGGTGATCAAGCCGTGCAGGCATCTTTTTCGAAAACCATGATCGTGGTAGAGGTGTACACGTGAGGGATTTTCGATTCGCGGTCCCTTCCGATTTTGTGACAAACCCTTATTTTTTAAATGGCTTTCACGCATATCTATGAATTCATCAGTATCGGGATCACGTACATCCATTGTTACCACAAATGTGACTCACTCTATATCATACGTTTCAATATTCTTCACATACTAATATATACCCTTTTGCAACATGATTTGGATGGTTTGAAATTCATTTTAGGCGCATTTCCCATTGTTTTCCAAAACGGAAAGTGAATATAGGCGCAGTGCATTGAGAAATCCGCGTTCTAGTTGAATTTTCCCCATGCAGAAAATATTAATAGTACTCAGCAGACTTTCTGAAAGGAATGATCATTTTCGGGCATCCCGTAACTGCGTTTCATCATTCCTCGTATTTCGTTATGTGAAAGGCAGAAGATACATGGTAGGAAAAGCCACCGAAACGAGTTTTTCAATCGGATCACTGCTACTGGAATGAAAGAGCAAGGAAATGACAAGGTATTTCGGGATTCCCTGCACACCAGAAAAGATATTCTTTTACTTGACATGAATCTTAACATCGTGAGCGATGTATTTCGATGACGAGGAGTTCTATACCCTCTGTAATCCTCCTAAATTTGGTTTGTAATTCATTTTTGGTACATTTCCCCCTACATAATGGAAAACGAATAGTGCTGCGCATTTTGAGCTCGACTTTCAGAAGAATTTCTGGCACGCAGAAGATGGTGTTCAGCATGTGAAGATCATTTTCGGAATCCTTTATCAGGCTTTTCCCGCAGTTCTTCAGGTTCTAATCGGTTGGAAAATGAAAATCCATTCCCATTCCCCTCGTAAGAACGTCCCACGACAATCTTTCCGGGAAAAACGTCACATGTGCGCTTGCAATCCACACTACAGCGGGTAATGGGTAATTCTGTTTGTGAAACTCCCTATCTTCATTCGCAATTGCTTCAGCTTCGTTTCTGCACTCCGATACCAAGTTTTTGAAGAAAACGTGTCCGTCAACGAAATACAGATTTCGCTGACGATCTCGAGATTCGAGTCTCCGAATTCCACTTTCAGTCTCACGTTGGGGAGTAATGGAGAGAATGTTTCCTTCAAAATGCCAAAAATGGCATTTCATTGGCGAAACCGTAAGTCTCCTAATTCAACCTATCCATCACGGATGATAACAGATATCTTTTTGCCGGAAATTTAGTCACGTTTCGCCAATTCTCCTGTTGATATTCTTCACCTACGGAATGAGAAAAATCACGAAACTCGTACAAGCGGATTCCAAAGGAGTTCCAGCAATTTTTCACAGCAGACTTGATTGTAAGCATAATTTATGGTTTCTCTTGCACCCCTATAAGTTTTCCTTACTTGAATAATGAAATAGACCGTCTTCTTCCCATCAAATGAATGTCTTAAAATTGTTGGCGGGAGAAATGGAAAACTTGGAGAAGAGAATGCTCTTTATAGTCATTGCTATTTTCATTCTCAATTGCTTTAACTTCATTTTTTGCCGCTGATATCGAGATTTCGAAGGAAACTTTCTCTTCGACAAACTTCAAACGCCGCGGCCGATCTTGAGATTCTAGTCACTATATTTTTCATTCAGTTTTGCTTTCGTAGGAAACGCCGAAAATGAAATTCGGTTGCGGGAACCGTATATCTTTAATTGCAATCCAGTTATCACGGATGAAAGTTTATTCCGATTTACCGAAACCGCTTCTACTTTTCCGTCGACATTCGTCACTAACAGAATGCCGAAAATGAGTCATAAACCATGTAAATACGGATCACAAGGTTTCTTCAGACGTATGAAAAAACAGTGGTGCATAGGTATTTATACCGGCGGACCGCACGGATCCGGCGGTAACTAAACCTAAATTTAAACCTTCATGCGGGGAGGAGGGGAGATGCTGCGATGCTGTGTGTAGGAGCAAAGGGGGATCTCGAGCCACGACAGTACTGGTGGCACGCCACTACTTACCCGGTCAGGCAAGCTACCGATTAATCTTTCCCTGTTTGAGATAGTGATAATCGGAGCCACATCTCCGCGCAGGCTCACGGAACCCTTTCACGGGTAGCAGTTTGAGCACCGAGAGGATAGAAAATCGGCAGTCGGGACAAGGTTTAGTTGACGAGGTGTGAATAATTATCCTTTCCTTTCCTCCATTCTTCCTTTTTGTTCTCATACAGAAAGAAAATTCACCATCGCTCACGATCACCATAAAAAAATTCCGTTCTCGTGATGGTCCCTTATGGAAAAATCCTTTAGGATTCTATAAGATTTTTTAAACATAAAAATCTAATAGAATTCCTTTAAGATTCCTATAGGATCCTATAAGAACCCTATAGGATTCCTATAAGAATCCTATGATATTTTTATGCTTAAAAAATCTCATAGGATTCTATAGGATCTTTTCGTAAGGGTCGCGATGAATACTTTCTCCAACTCCCTGCTTGAGCCACGCGTGAAACGTGAGTCATGTACGGTACATCTTTGAACTAGGGAACCTTTTACTTTATTTCTTATTTCATGAAGGCACAATTGGCCTGTGAAAATTCTTGATACTCCTGATGGTATTTGAGGAAGCCCAAATGATGTCGAAAAACGGAAAATAAAAGGAGGTACAGCATTTTCCAAAGGATATGGTTTATGTCTTTTAAGGGCTTGAAAGATATTGTTTTACCTTCGCTGAAATTGAAGATCTACACGCATTTCAGGATGCGCGAGTTAGTGAGCCAGATATTTTATGAAGCTTTTTTAAGACGTTGAATTGCAGGATCACATTCAAGGGCACAAACTCGGCTTCTCGTATAGTATTTATGACCATTAACTCAATGCACAGGCCAGAATAGACGAATTTTCCAAGCTACAGGAAAATTTTGGAAGGGGCTTTCGATCATGCCCATTCGGCACAACGAGGCCGCCGATATTAAGTGATTCTCCCTCACCGGAATGAGTCTCCTGCACGAATGTCCCCTGTATGTTGAACCCGATCTCACCATCAACGTAGGAGTAGGTTTTGAAATTCCTGCATAAACCCGTATAAAGAGATAAATAACCCAGCGGAAGGAGACTCCTAGTACTTCTTGCTCAGGGGTCCGAGGAAACATGACGAAACTTTCAACTTCATTCCATGTGCATTCACAGTCGTTCCGGCTCCTAGGTCCCTTTTAGATATGAAAGAGCGTCTTTATCTGCCTGTAAAGGCTGGAATGTTTCGATTGTCAGGCTCATTCAATCATACACAAAACATGGACAAGGATGTTGAGAATTTACATCCTGTCTGCTTTCCTTCGCTATCCAGACAGCCACTAGGGTAAAAGCGGAAAAAAGGAAGTCATACTTTGCGCACTTATGCAGAAAATAGGAGAATCATCCTTCATTCTTCTACCATTTTCTTTCCATTATCTTCTTTCTTCCTTCCTTTTGCCTTTCTTTCCTTCCGACTTTTGACAAGGACTCATCCTAATTACTCGTGATGATCCTGTATAACTGTACTCCCGTTTTAGAACATTTTTTCACATGTAACGCTTGGCAAATCTATCGTCTTTGGTTCACAGCTTCCTCACTAATTGTCTAATTGCTCGAAAAAAAAAGTCTCGTCACCATTAGAACGCCGACGCAGCGATTTGACCAACGCAGACTGAAGGAGTTTTTTTTTTGTTTCTCCGCTGGAATACTATCTCGTAGCTTAGAATGGGATCGGGTACCCTGAAGCAGACCTGAACGGAGGAAGGTTCGAGAGGTTTTTTTTCCCCGCTTGGCCCGGGCATTCTCATAATAGACATGGACATTTTCTGTGAAAGCCGTCATCCGAGAAAAAGTAGACTTGCATTGCATATCATGGCATACAGTAGATAATGATCTGCTCCGCTTGAGTATGCTGATAAAATCAGTGCCAAATTTAAAATAATTTTTGCCGACGGTCGACAGTAACTTGTGCTTGCACGAGTTGAGTCGTAATTGCAGGGATTAAGGCGACTCAAGTTTTCTATAAGCGGCGCCTTGATGTACGCGTATCTCGACTTCGGTTTGCGGAAATGACAGAAAGAAGCAAGAAAGGAAAAGATTCACGCGGAAAACGGAAAGTCATCTACTGGAGGGAAGAATATCACTCCGATCGGGGGGATCTGCATCTTAGTGTGGTTTCATTTAATGTGTCCTGTCTGGATACTTACGGAAAGGACACAACATTTAAATTTTCCTCGCGTTGTCCTAATCGTGTCAAATATTCATTCAAGTTCACCCGATTCCCCGCAGGTATTGCGGCAGGGCAGGACTGCTAAGAATGAACTGAAATCTTCGTCGAGTGATATGGACTCATTGTCTCCATATGACTCATGAGAATGCCAAAGACTTTGGTCGATAAGACGAATACGATGGCTAATTGACATCTACAAACAGACTCGCAGCTCATTATCGCATTCACGCGCCTCTTCGAAAGTCCTTCCTTCGGGATGCGGGTGTGAATGCTTTTCATGATTGTAGCAAACATCAATTTCGCAACCTGTCAAGTTTCCCCTCAGATACCCCCAACCTCCCCAGGCCCCCCCCTCCCCCTCACCTTCCTTGCCCTACGAGCCAAAACCCGTTTCCTTATGTTATGAAAGCCTTGGAAGCAGGCGAAAGGAAAGATTCTATCCTCTTTCTGGCAGAATCGCGAGATTGGGTAGGCGTAAACGATGGAATGACAAAAATTCGTGATGAGATGACGAAGGATGAAAATAGGCTGTAATGGATGAAGAAGAGATGAAGCGTAGTTCATATCTGGCAGACGAATATCGATCGTGTTCATGGGAATCGGCCATAACGACGAAGTGAAAATTGGAGCTCATGAAATAATTAAAACAGGCAAAAAAATGAACGACCGGGCTGATGGGGAAAATCGACGAATAACGATTCTCGCGTGACAATGACTAAAACCCAGCGAAATGGCTGGCGATGTTGGACGATGAGAATTAGGAGAGACAAAATGCGAAATCTGTGGACTAAATTAGTATTGAACCATGAATCTCTCCGAGGCACGTGGATTTTAGTCGGAAGGCCAATCACTAGGTGCATTGACTCGGTACATTCCGATTATCCTGCAAAAGAGTAAAGAGCCCAATCTTCATAATTTATAGTCTTTGGGCCTTCCCAACAGTAAGAGGCATCTGTAGGAACCTATTGTGCCCATCTCGAGTCTATCGAACGATGGCAAATCGATTGCTAAGGGTACCAGTGACGAATGAATCAATGAATGAGTGAATGAAAAAAGCACTCATCAGTTGATTGGGCGACAACTGCGACACCGTTTTTTTTCCCGACAAGCCGAGAAAAGAAAAACCTCTGACAATCTGATTTAGAGAGAGGGGAAACGGTGTCCCATTTGACGCAGATATGCCTGGAGGGGAGGAGGAGGGGGAGGGGGAGGGGGAGGAAAGGAAGGGGGATTCCAGAAGTAAGGAGTCATCGCGAAACTCATTCTCTCCCTTCCCTCTCACACTTCCAATATGCATTCAAGCCCCACTAGAGCAATGTCATTTACTCTTTGAAAGATTCCCCAAAAACGTAAGTCATTCACAACAGCTGGGACTGGGCAGAGGCATCCCCGGCAAGTTCAAAGGCAAACTAACGGTACATAATCGCTTTAACTTCCTCCAAGTATTTTCCAACATTTTGAACCTCCAGCTTCTCAAAAGCGTCAGACGATTGCATCTCCTCCACGATCTTTCTATCTTTGATTTTTACTTGTCCTGTCTGGTACTGGGAAACCTTCACCCTAACCGCTAGCTCTTCCCGCCCCAGAATTTCCACAAATTCGCCCAAATCCGGATTAGTCCTCTTGTCTATCAGATTGGATAGACAATTGTGCCAGCCTTCTACACCATTCTTCGTTCGCTGACATTCCCTACGACAAAACCACAGGACTTTTTCACGCACTGGTACATAACGCCCATATTCTTCTTCAGTACTTTCACCTTTCGGTACTCGAATCTATCCACAACAACCAGTTCTCTCCCTTGTTCCATGGCAAAAACTTCTGGGTGAAGAACACGAAGCCACTCTACAAGAACGAGAGCGAAATAACCATGTAGGCTGTAGCCTATTTTGCCATTTTGCCATATTCGCTTTTTAAAAATAAGTAATCCATTGAAGTCAAAGAAAAACCAGTGTTAAAAAATGAATTCCGTTCTCTGTAATGCATGTAATTAAATTTTCACGAATTCTGCCCATGATGCCTATGCCCAGTCCCAGCTGTTATGAATAACTTTCTTACGTTTTTTGGAGAATCTTTCAAAGAGTAAATGACATTGCTCTAGTGATATGAGTGGGGCTTGAATGCATATCGGAAGTGTGAGAGGGAAAGGAGAGAATGAGTTTCGCGATGACTCCTTACTTCTGGAATCCCCCTTCCTTTACTCCCCCTCCTCCTCCCCTACAGGCATATCTGCGTCAAATGCGACACCGTTTCCCCTCTCTCCAAATCAGGTTGTCAGAGGTTTTTCTTTTCTCGGCTTGTTGGGGAAAAAAAACGGTGTCGCAATTGTCGCCCAATCCATCAGTTCACCTCCGTCAAATATGTCTTCTTTTGGCTCCTCTGAGGCTTCATTCTCGGACTACGGTCAGTCTATGCAGCAGGAAATCGGGATATTGCTCTACTTTGTATGATTCTACGTCTGGGAATAAAGCCTAAAATAGCCTTAAAAGGGAAAAATTCTTTTACGGAGGTTTTCCTTTCCTACACACGAAACAAATGATTTGTGGCAGCACAAATTGCATGTCTACAATGGTATTGGTATCTATCCTTTTCTAGAAAATCGAGGAGCCATTCTTGTTGGCAGTTCGAGAGACGTTACAGGACCGTTACACAGAGAACATGGATGCGATCTACAGGAAAACGGTGAAATTCATCATCGAGACATTGATCAAAGGATACGAAGAAGGAGAAAGGGAAGAAAGAGAAGGCGTCGCCAGTGTCTCCAACTGGCATCCGAGTGAATCTCAAAACCACGTTTCATCCGAGAAAGATCAAGGGAATGGCAGCAGGACACCCTGTCCCGCTTCATACCGCTCAAGTGTACCTGAGGAGGAAAGAAGTGGGAAGAAAGAGCTCAAAGACGCTCCTCCCATCTAGCGGAGACCCTTGGAATCGCCAAGTGAGGCCTCCATTCCAAGGGGAGCGCGAATCATCACCGATTCAAGATTTGATCTTAGGAATGTACCGTAAAACTTTCACAACGATGCATTCTGTATTTTACTCTAGTTTGTGCTTTTCGCATGAGGGCTGTCATGACTTCATCATGTGAATGTGACTCTAATTATTCCAAGTTTCAAAACTTTCATCGATGCTGTGTTGTCCGTGTGCACCGCTGATGATTGCAGTAAAGAATGAGAATAGTTTTGCACTCCTAGTTTCCTTATCGACAACCTCGAACACTCATAGGTACAATTATAATGAACGAGTCTTACGTTTCTTGGCGATTCTTATACTACAAAGTGGCACCAAGACTCCAAAGCCATCTGGCATAAGAAAGAGTCAAGCTGAGCCATTCTTCGACTGATAAGGCGTAGATTCATGAAACTCCCTCTGACTCATCTACTTGTCAAGCCCTAATATATGCAAACTTATGACCGACAGTTCAAATTCTGAACTTCAAATTCGAACCTATCCAATTGGAAGAAAGGGAAGTGCGACGCACTAAACTGGCCGTTTGCTGAATTTTGGTTGTCATTCTGTCTATTCGGTTTTCATCTAAAGTCCTCCTAGGTTTCACGAGTGATGGAAAGCATGAGCTTTCAGATTCTCTAGGTGGTTCGAGCGTCACAGGGCCTGTTTAATAGTCTTCATAATCAGTTTCCCTACATCTAAGCTGAGTAAATATTCACTGTTTAAAAAAAATTGCAATAAATAATAGTTTATAGTCGTGCTGGAGTTGTCGTAGCATAAGAACATGCTCTATAAGTCTGAGGTTCCACCATGACCCCTCGATTCAAGGGAGACGTTGCAAGAAACACGATCTTCTACTTCGAGCTTCTTTTACTTCTTCAAAGTCCACAAAAGAAGAACGGTAGCGTGAGTTGGCGCCCTCAAGAGCGTAAGCATGGAGGGATTCAAAATCGGTCGTCTTGCTTTCGAGTCAGTGTTCGAGTCCGTGGTCAGAGAGAGGATTGTCATCGGTCGATGGACGCGAAATTTCCTTGCTCACTCAGTTTCCGGGAATCGTTCATACCAACCTCGGCGTTGAATAACATGGACAGAGAGAGCAGCGAAGTCGTCAAGAGTGATCGGGTGAGTCAGGGTTTAAATTTACGAACAAGCTCCTGTACCGTGTCTTCCTCATGAGGAAGTTGTCCGTGATTGTGAACATTTCCATGGCATTCGGCCTTGCAAAACTCAACACGAAATCCCTAACTTCCCTAATCCTTTATCAAACTTCATTGATACCACCTCTGCAGGCAAGTAGTTCTGAATTTAATGTCGATGTGAATTGTGCTGAGCATAATTGGAATGAGAAGGGGATGGCCGGGGAATGCGAATGATGGCAGAGAGGACACGCTCTGTCATCCCAGCTCAAAACTTCATCGGGACTTCGCACCATTACGTCCCTGGTAGCACATAACCTTGATTCAACGTTGATTTGGTGTGGATTGAATGTATCAATGTTGAAGGTGTATACCTCAACGTTGAATCGACATTGATTCAGCGCGGTGAACGTCACCGTTTATACACCCACGTTGGCTCAACATTGAATAAATGCTACACTAATCACGGTGGAAGTGACAACATTAAATCAACGTCGACTCAATGGATTCTTTTACAGTACGAAATCCTTTGGGTTTTATGATTACAGTCATTATTTATTTTGTGTAATCCATCGGGGTTTGTTAAATAGTTTAGCCAATCGGCCAAAATGGATTTCGATCAAGATAAATGCTATATTTAAGGCAGATAAGAAGGTGACTGAAATGGCTCTTGGTGCAAATTCTATCGCAGCAAACAGGTAGAAAGCAGAAAGGAAAAAATTATCGTATGCAGCTGATATGGTGGAGTTTATCTCCAGGCAAAAGAAAAATTAGAAAAAGAGATTTAATAAAAGTCACATATTTACTTTTTAAAATTAAAGCTAATGAATACATTAACTTGAATAAATGTTGAGATCTAAGCATGTACCTTCCTAATAACCGAAAAAATATATCAGGCTGCTCTGGTGTGACCCTTAACCCTTTAAACTTTAGCTTCCTAGGGGTGGGGCACTTAATCGACGGAGTTTAGTGGCCCTGTGACTGATGGAACACAGGGCCGCCTAAGGTCACCAAGGTAATTTTTTCAAAAAAGGTTTCTTTGCTTTTAAGGAGGCTATCAAGCCCCCTGACTTCATCGTAGCACCTAGGCCTAGAAGCGCCAAACCTTGAATCATTACCCAGACGTTGAATCAGCATATAATCAATGTTGATTCAATGTTATGGGATATTGGGGGAAGTTCTTTTATTTTATCTTTCCTACTTTGAGATATTGGAAATGAAATGTGGACACTTTTAGAAGCTCCACATCGGGGACCTCTTCCCTCTTGCATTAGATACGAAAGAAACCAGCATCGATGCAAAACTAAATTTCGGAGGGTTCTGCGTCACACTTTCGTGGTGTTGTAACTGAAACTTGGTGGGCCACCATCCCAGGTAGCACATAACATTGATTCAATGTTGATTTGGTGTGGATCGAATGTTTCACTGTTGAAGGTTTATACTTTTATGTTGAATCAACATTGATTCAACGCTGTGACCATCACCGTTTATACACCCACATTGACTCAACATTGAATCAATGCTGCACTATTCACGGTGGAAGTGTCGACATTAAATCAGCCTCGATTCAATGGTTTCTTTTGGAGCGAAAAATCCCTTGTTTTTTTTTAAAAATCTACTCTAAGGATTTTTTGTGTGTACTTCATCATGATTCGTTTAATAGTTTAGCCAATCGCCCCTAATACATTACGATCACGAAAAATGCTTGATTTAGGGCAGATAAGAAGGTGGCTGAAATTACGCCTGGCCTAATGTCTATCGCAGCCAACAAACAAAAAGAAAAAAACTCTCGCGAGCATCTGACATGGTGGAATTGTCTCAATAAAAACGTAAAATTAGAAAAAGGTAGATTCAATATAAAAAAATCATATATCTATATATTTATGATATAATAAATACTGTATATACATTTTTAAACCCAATTAATCGATTGACTTGGACATGCTGAAATCTAGGCTTTTATCTTACTAATGAACGAAAGTGCTTTTGTTAGGCTGGATCGGTGTGACCCATCTCTATATATATCAATATAAATTGATATATATGTCTGTTCCTTTATGCATTCGGACCCCACAGGAGCCAGTGCAACAAAACTTTGCATGGCCTCCTCTTTCATCCAGGGGAAGGTCGAGGGCTATGTTTCGATCCAAAATTCTCACTTCCGGGGTACTTTTCCGGGGGGCTGTAATGTCTGAGATGGCATTGAGAGGAGGGAGTGTCTCCTGGATTCGGTGGTGCAATGGTAGCATACCTGACGGACGATCAGGAGGCCCGGGTTCGATTCCCGGGCGTCCCCAGCTATTCTTTTGATCTCTCATTGCCATCCAACTCTCCCCTTCCGGACACCTGCATTACCCCGGGGTAATCCCATATCTGGATAACTACAATAGGTAGTAAGTAATATTTTTTCATCAAGTTTTCATCGATAATATTTTTCAAAATGATAAAAGCATTTTCACAATAAGTTTTTTTTCCCTTAAAAATAATTTAGAGATTATTCAAGGCGTGCAAAAAAAAAATTTACTAAGGAAAGGGGTCCGAGCGCATTTTGCGACACCCGAGATCGGTAACTCATAGGAAACCATAAGGCTAACGTTCCCCAATTTGTCATGCATGAAATATTTAATTTCCCTGGGCAACGCCGGGTACTTCAGCTAGTCCTATATATATACAATGAAGTTATACAATATGTTCGTGCATATGAAGCCTCCGATGCTTGGGTCTGAGTGCATGTCCGCAAGTCCATGTGCGCATGTGCGGCGCCTTCTGCCTGCCTCGTGTGTACGTCTCCCTCTGGCGGAGGAGCACTTTTTTCCGGCATTTGCGACTGTCGGATCCATTCTCGAGAACGTAATAGCCCGAGGGGGTTGGGGGAAGAGTTCAGGTAGCATAAGAAGACTAAAAACAAAATGATGCGATTCGAACCCTAGACTTCCTGATGACAAAGCAAACATAGTAACATTGTGGGAACGCTCCCCCAGAGTCAATACAGTGTCATCGACGTTGAAGGTCAAAGACCAACGTTGCGTGAATATTGTAGCAGTGTTATGGCATTATGATACCTTCTTAAATCGCATTTTTTAAATAATATGGTAGTATCATGGAATATGCATCGCCAAATAGGGAAAACAATTTTTTTTTTGGAAAATGACCAAGAACCTATTCAGTGTTACTACCCCAGTAATACCAGATATTGGGTGAATGCTGGACCAACATTGGGCACGATGTCTACATGCATCTTGCCATTATTGCCAATACAGGTTAAATATTGCCTCAATATGGACTTCCCAATTTTGCCATTCCATCATCGATGAAATATTAGACTGACGCGATGATCCAATGTGTCGAATTTCCCCTGAGGAGTTAATTTTGAGGAAATGCTGAAGTTCTCTTGCCCACTAGATGGAGGTATGGGTCTCGCTTTTCGCACAGTACACAAAGTACACTTTCCTCTTTCCATGGAAACATCCCTCACAGGAGTGTTTATTACCTCACCATATGTTTTTCATTGCCTCATTATAACAATCAATGAAATCGGACACTTATTAATTTATTATCGATATATTCGAGACAGAAACATGGAGCCCAGGCAGCCCCAGGCATGGAGCCAGCAATACTCCTTATGAGAAACCCTTGCATCCCAATGTACGATTACTTAGAAAAGAGTTTCTATAAACTCGATCATTTATACATTGACTCTATTCTCCGTACTTAGGAGGGAGAATGATTTTTCCACTCCCAGCGAAGGAAAGGAGGATTTTAGTACTCCGCAAAGCAGGAAAGGGATAACTGTTGCCTGTAAAGTACTAAGGTTAGTACATTCAGCGGAATATTTAATCCAATGCTTTCATTATTGATGAAATAATGGAATGCTACAAGGGTGGAAGTGAAGGTTCAAATAAGTGACATTGCAATGTTGGCTCAACGTTCATCTGAGTGTTCCGATAAGCGACATTGCAATAGTGACTTAATGTTAGCTGCAACGCCAACCAAACACTGGGAAGGTTCAAAATTAACGTTCACGCAACGCTGATTGAATGTTAGAATGTTTGCTGGGTACATGGCATAGAAAATGATGAGGGGCAAAGTTCATTCCCTCTGGCGTTCAGACAGAATCCAGCATGCAAAAAGCACACGAATATGCAGAAAGGGGGATCAGGCTTGCACTCTTTGGGCACGATAGACTCTTGGACTTGGAGAGACAGTAATCGGAAATATTGATTGCTACGAAATAATGGGGCATGTAATGCGTCTGCTTACACCATGGGCTCTCGTCTACCCAGATGTGGATTCACAAGGACGTACGCGCATGTGTTGAAAGATGTCCAGACTTTGGAACCACTGAGCTAAGAAAAAGAACTGGAGATGGCGCCCATAGGAACGGTATAGGAAAACATGCTGCAATTAAAAGCCATATTTGTTGGGACCATGGCGGCTCGTCACCATTCACTCCTATGGGATATCTCCCGGTGATTCACGAGCGTTGATTCATAGAAGTTAAAGCGGGCCTGAGGTGCGCATTGGCGGATCAAGGGAGCAGGTGCCGCGGGAATATTGCAGCAGCCCCTCTGAATACGAAAGCATGCCCTGCCAATACTCGCCAACACTTCTACTATGCACCTCGTGGTCGTTTGAATTCGTTTGGATTTATGCCTTAGACTTGATGTAAAATATGTCAACTGTGGTTATTCAAGGGCGGCGTAACGTTATCGCCTTCGTAGGTCCAGCAATCTCGGCAAAGGCAGGCCTGGAACTTGAGAGACTCGCTTAAGAAATTGGAGACTCGAACCCATGAAAGAAGAGTTCCAACAAGGCGATATCAGCCTCATGATATTCCCCTTGAATCATTAGGCCTCCAGTACCATGACGACCTTCCATCATGTTAACGACAGCAAGAAAACTGGGAAGGGAAATTATGAAAATCCAATTTTAGTGAATGGAGAAGAGCCACCATGAACCCAAGGATGGCTTCAAATTGCAGTATATCCATTCTATTGTGCGCCGTCTCCAGTTCTTTTTCTTAGCTCACTCTTTGGAACTCACACAGGAGTCTCTGCTTGACGCAGATCTAATACGCAAGCGCAATGCCATAGCTCAGGCACAGTGTCCCTTTGCGCAGGCGCAGGGGCCATTCGCGCAGGCGCATTCCGTGTCCCACTCTTTGGTTGCGTTCAATATTCGCGATAACTCCCTTGTCAAATCCTTGTTAATCCAGACCCCACACTAGTTCCCCACCATTTGTCATTTCACGGTTAGCATGTCCTCGATCATACGGTCTCGTTCTTTTCTCTTCCTTACCCCTCCAGAACATGGCAGTCAATTCAATGACCCACTAATTCAGTGGTCACCAACCCTTTTCAGGAGAGGGCCTCACGGACATTTTGGTCTACCTTAAGTGGGCCGCACTAATAACGTTAGTCAACTTGGAGTGGGCCGCATTAAAAAATATCCAACATTTCTACATGGTTAATCCTTTATCTGGCCATCGAACTCTTTGTCGAGCTACTCTAAACGAGGAAGTCCCCTTTAAAACATGAGCGGCAATCAAAAACTATTTCTGCTGCATCCAGACACTTCCACCTCTCGTAGTCACGGAAACTGCCCCTGCTTGGAGTCAGAGCTCATATAAAACGTATCAGTGCTGCTTTGTTACAAGTTGTATATTGGATAAATACTCCTTTTTTCTTCTCAATTTCATTTACTTGTGAGAAAATACATTTTTCTTTGCAGTATATGGGTGTTCCGAATTTTAGGCAAGTTCAGCAGGTGCACATCTAAATACATAAGCATTTAAATGTAAGCATGCATTGCAAATATCTGAATATCTTAATGACTAAACCTGCTAGTTTTCAGCGAATAATTTCAAATGTGGAATTACAAAACGTGTTCATCGCAATTATTCATGAGTGTCGATAAAACGGTTAAATGATAAAAATTCAACTAATAGTTAATCTTAGAGGGCTGCATGAAACCCTGAAGTGGGCTGCACCTTGAACACCGCTGCACTAATTCATCAGGGGCATAACACAGTAAATCCCCTAGTCATGGGGCTCCACAACTCCCCCAAGTGCTAAATCTGAAAAAGTTTATTTATTTCATAGCACCCTGTGAGGCATGAACACGGAAGTAATTAAAACAGTCCGTCTACCAGGCAATACAAAGGCATAATTAGTCAATTGAGTACTACAGTGCTTATCGAATGAATTCACCTCCCCCCCCCGCCCCTCATTCTATGGGCCCCTATGATTCGCCCGCCATGCTTTTCTATGACGCATCTGCGGATACTGTAACTGTTAATATCAACTAATCAATTTAGATTTCGCCCACCTCGTTATTTTCTGCATCCTCAAGCGGTTGGGGAAAACATATTCATTCACTATGAGTTTCCCATCTAACTCGCGTAGTCATCCCACGAAATAACTCGTATTGAATTATCGGAGACTCTCAGGGAGATTATCATAGGCCCCCAACTTCTTTCTCTCATTCACTTCAATCTTGAGAATCGCATCGATGACACATTGACTAACGAAGGATTTCGCGATCATTATTTCGACTCAGAGGGGGAAATTTACAATTGCGTCTCGGTACTGTGACCAATGAAAAGCATTTTCGACTCTCTCTTCATGTGCAGTACATTCTATCCTCTCCAAGTTGATCATTTCGACATTTTATCTATTGACATAGGCATCGACTGGATTCTTGTCCATTTCCTCTTCTTCGATGAAAATATCAAACGTAAACCAATTGCCATTTGAGATTTTCCTAAAAGGAAGAAAGTTTCGGTAAAAACAGCGGCTTTTTTTCTGAGTAATGGGGAAGGATGCAGAAATTAAAATTTTCAATTTCGCATCACTCATCTCGGAATTCCAGGAAGATTGAGAACGGTGAATTTTTGCCAGGTGCGTCCTTTCATGGATGAAAAAATTGAAAGGTCAAAATAAATATGCATCCCAGGGATATACGACTGATTTCGTGGTTGCGTTGATGACAAGCTGACGATATCATTTTTACTTTGATGTCCTGACATTCCTCAAGGTTCACTTCATTCGAACTTTATTCAAAGAATGTTGGTTCCTGCTCGTTCTGATGGGCTGTATAATGTCAAGTTTGCGAAGCTCCTTCAAGGCCTCGTTCTGATCTTTGGTGGTCGGGTAACTGGCAGCGAACTCAAATGCAGATGCTTAGCTGTTTATGGGATGAAGAGCAGATGTCACTCTCGTCTCAGCCAATATCGCCTCCGTCGACTGCAGGAGGGGGGGGGGGGGGGGGGGAATTCATTCGATAAGCACTGTATAAAGGTAATGATAATACTATCAATAATATGCCGTAATGTGAAAACCATTTTTCAAAGGCTTTCCCCTTCTTCCATCCCAACCCCAACCTCAACCTAAACCTCACCTTCACCTTCCCCCACCTCCCCCCCCTTTTCTAAGGAACTCACCTATGTTAGGCCTATGCCTAACCGACGGATTGTCTTCTGACCCGAAGACAGTCCATAGGCATACTTTTTTTCGTTAAAAAGAAACTCAATCCTAGACTTACTGAGCCAATTAAACCTATTAGGATTAATCCCTGGTCTTCGAGACATCTCGTCGCGGACGTGTAACGTTAGGCCAATCATAGGCCTATTCAGTCCTTGGCCCTTTTAAGGGAGTACGTGTAACATTAGACCGATTAGAGGTCTATTTCGAGTCTCATGAACCATATTGATGCGGATGAGGAACGTTAGGCCTATCTAGAGTTTCTCGAGCCGTCTTGACAAGTTCTGAGGAGAAAATGCCTTTATGAAGCATATAGGCTTAGCGTATTGGCTCAGGTCCTGTCCTCCAGTGTTGCCGGATATCGTGCCTGAGTTACACCAGATTCATGACTTCTTCGGCCTTAGTGTCGGTGTCTTGATCTTCAGTTTTTTTAAATGTATAAGGTAATTTGCCGAGTTCATTAGATGAGCTGAGACTGAAATGGTGGCTAGCAGTGACTGATCCATGTGGTGGTGGAGTGGTGGAGAGATCTCATTCGGACATCTCTTAATGAACAGGATGGCGCCCACGTTGTATTCCATGCTTCATAGAGGCATTTTCTCCTCAAAACTTGTTGAGACGGTTCCAGGAACTCTAGATAGGCCTAACGTTCCTCACCCGCACTGAAATGGTTCATGAAATTCGAAATAGACCTCTAATTGGTCTAACGTTACACGTACTTCCTTGAAAAGGCCATGAGAGACTGAATAGGCCTGTGATTAACGTTACACGTCCTCGACGAGATGTCTCGAAGACCAGGGATTAATCCTAATAGGTTTAATTGGCTCAGTAAGTCTAGGATTGAGTTTCTTTTCAACGAAAAAAGGTACGCCTACGGACTGTCTTCGGGTCAGAAGACAGACCGTCGGTTTGGCCTAGGCCTAACATTTGTTAGTTCCGTATAGAAGGGAGCGGGGGAGATGAGGTTGAGGTTGAAGAAAAAGCCTTTGAAAAATGGTTTTCATATTATTACATATTCATCCTTGGAAGATCCCCCTACCGACCGATTGCCATCGAGCATTCTCGGGTCCCATTTCCTTCTATACATTCTTGAACCTCGCATTTAGGATATTGCGCCGCTGTGACGATCTGTGAATGCTACGTCATGGTGCTTCTACCAAAAACTCATGTGATATAATGTCCATAATGAAGTGTTCACAGTTATTTGAGCAGCAACGAAAGGGCCACTCACATGAGAGAGGATACAAAGGCTTTTAAAGAAAATACTGTCATTTTACAATCAAGCATTTGGCATCCATGCTTCCGTTAATTATGAGGAACTGAAAACCAAAGAGTGTGTGGAAAGCAGAAATTCACTGGTCAGCTTTCCAGCCAATATCTGGAAATTTACAGAACTCTGATATGAGTGAAAAGTAGCTTTGAAGGAAAATCTACTGACACCATGAAAGACGAGAAGCCGAGAAAGTCGGGGATATTACAGAAGAGGTTATATGGAGATGGAAAGAATTTTTTTATGTTCTCAATTTTTTCTTGCCACCGAGCTTTATGCAGCAAAAGGGGTATGCGTCTAGAGTCATCTTCATATCTCCTTCATCTGCGAAGGAAATGAATCTTCGCAAATGAATAGTCAGACGCACTCCGTGAACAAATTAAAATGCCATCTATTTCATGAGAGATATGGAATGAAGTGGAAAAATTTTAGCATGTTTTCCCGATCTCAGGCCAGAAATATCTTGAGTATCCTTCTGCCGAGTTCCCTTTTCAAACGGGTCTATTCAGAAGTTCCATAGCTACCCGTTCTGTTGTACGCGAGAAGATATCAAGTACTGCATGAAAAATTACAGGAGACTCATTCCAGTGGCAAATGGGTGAGAATCGTGGAATCGGCGGCTAGGCTAGGCGCCATCTCACATCATTTGGTAGAGCTACGCCAGCTCTTTCTGTAAAAAAAAAATGAAATTTTCCATTTCCCTACATTGCCTAAAAAGTCAATTTTCAATTACCTAACTAACCAAGATACCAATATAATACGGAGATTCCCTGTAGCTCTCACCCGCCGCCATTTTCATTGCATTTTGTACCGGATTTCCTCGTGAAATCACAGGGAATGTCAGTTAGTATCATTGGCTGAATAATTCAGATTAAAATTTACAATGTCATTCTGGAAAAGTGATTCACTCAAATTTTCCTTGAATTTTTACAGGCTTTATCAGAAAATTCTCGAATATTTTTTACAGTGTACGTCTCATTGCCGTTGCCCTTGAAATCTGATTTGAGAGCTAGAAACATTTTCATAGAAGCTAAAGACGAGGATTACCAAACTGTTACACCCGAAGAAAAAAATCGGAATCCTAAGAGGATATTGAGAGAGAAGTAAAAAGTACGATTGAACCAAACCA
This sequence comes from Darwinula stevensoni, assembly GCA_905338385.1. Lineage (NCBI taxonomy): Eukaryota > Metazoa > Arthropoda > Ostracoda > Podocopida > Darwinulidae > Darwinula > Darwinula stevensoni. The sequence continues at coordinate 8,777 of CAJPEV010000695.1, read as the reverse complement.
AGGCAAACTCCCAACCTATTTTCAACATTTCGAGGGCATTAATCCCCCTCATTCAGGAAATTTGAAAAGATTTGTAAAATAAATGTTTAAAAATATTTTAAAGGTATTTAAAAAAGGAAACTAAGAGTAAAAAAGACATGAAGTATGAGGGGGAAGAGTCGGATAACCGAAACGGGCCTCACACACCAATCGGCAGGCGGGCGAGTTCTTTCCGATATCCAGGAGGGGGACCGAAGCGAAGCCGAGCTTCCCTCTCCTGGATGTCGAAAAGAACAAGGCCCGTTTCGGGTTATCCGCCTCCCCCTCCCTCGTGTAAGACATTTATACCGATGGCATAGCCGAAGGGTTGGATAAGATATGGAATCGCTGGGCTATCCGACGGTTCGTTCGACACGACGGCTACGGAGCGCCGTCGGTATAAGACATAGATAAAAGAGAAAATATGGGGACGGGGAATACAGTACACTGCGCCAGAGACCAATCGATAAAGAGAAAAGAGAGAGCAAAAACAAAGATAACAAATAAAAGGAGTAAAATAGGACATTGCGCCACCAAAACAATTCAAACCAAGGGAAACCAACAGAGTACAAGCAGAAAAAATAAAATGAAAAAATGGAACGAAAAAAATGAAACAGGAACACATACGAACGTATTCAATAAATCGAACGAGAAAGTGAGGTAGGAGAAACGGAGACTAGGGGGAGGGGAGGGGGAGAAGATAAAACAGGTAAGGGTTGAAAGTGTAAGTCTGGTCTGACTTTTAGATGCAACAATTTTTCCGGCTTTCATGGTAAAACGGGTTCTCAAACTTGACGGCTTCCATTGCAATGATGCTTAAATTGGTGATGGAATGAAAGTTTCTGTCAAAATGGCAGCCGGTTGGATGACGTTAATTTAAACGGACATAACGGAGGGGTTTGTGCGTTCTGACCAAAAGAGGTCGGCAGTTGGTGGTGGTCAATATATGGGGAATATATTGACCACCATAGTAGTTTACGAGTGATGAGATAAATTACACTTGAGGTAAAAGGGAGATTTTTCCTAATTTGGAAAAGATAAAGAAAAGGTGAAAGTATAGGGGGGAATGGGCCAAGAGGTTTCACGATAGGGGGAAAAAAACCTTACCACAAAAATATCATGTAAAAATTATCTCGACCAGAGTTGCTCGAATTGACTTCTGATCTCTCCATTGTTATTAAAAAAGCAGACAAAGGTGGTGTTGATGGATCACGGCTCTTAAGTAGCTGAGACTTATTCCCAATCACATGTCGAATTGCAACTTCAGCAACTGATCCTACCCCTAACATCCTGAAAAATGAAGCCGGGAAAATTGTTGGATCTAAAAAGTCAGACAATTCATCAACTCCACCTCCTAGCTCTCCACTTTCAATCCTTTACCATTTTTTCTTCTCCCCCCTCGGTTTCAGTGTCTCCTCCCTCGCCTTCCCGTTCGCCTTATTTCTTGCTTCTTGAATACTGTGCTGTTCACGTTTGTTCCTGGTTTTTTTTTGCCATTCTTTTTTTTTCCCTGCTTGCACTCTGTTCGTTTTCCTTTAGTTTGGACTGTTCTGGTAGCATAGTATCCTATTTTACTCGTTTTGTACTCTATTTACTTTGTCTTTGTCCCCACATTTATTATTATTAATCGGTTGGTTTCTGGCGCAATGTAAACTGCATTCCTTCATTTTTTTAATCTTCTATCTGCTATGTACTTCATGTTTTTACCCACTCAGTTTCCCTTTTTAACTTCTTTTAAGCATTTAGTAAATGTTTCTTTTACAAATCTTTTCATCGTTCCCTCGAAAATTTAAATTTTTTTCGTCTTAAACTTTCCTCTGATTGGGAGTTTTCCTTGGTATCGTCCAGTCATCTATTCATATACACAAGAGGTTAATCTGTTTGTGTGTGTGTCATTCCGGGAATGTCCTCCTAGGTGGATGAACGGATCTTCTGAGCGAGGTGTCAATCGAAAGCTTATGACCTGGAGGCGATATTCATTGGGTTTAAAATCCAAAATGTCAGCTGCGGACGCTGTTACAACGTGTCCCTGTGTCATTCCCGGTAAGGGAGGTCTGCATGGGTAGTTTTTCGAACCCGACCCGTTCGGTCCGATTCTTATTGTGGCCCACGCACGACCCAAAACTCGATCGCCGACCGAACTCTACGGGCCCAACCCCCCTGATCGCCCGCTGTCCTCAGTCTGATCAGGCCTCTAAGCTCGAGAACTCCAGGTCTCCGATGAAGCGTTCGTCCTCACCCGACCGGAACCTAGATTGCCAACCGAGCTACGAGGTACAAGTCCGATCCGTGGGTCGGGTCGGATCGATCGAGTCGACTTACATCTCCTGTTCTTCCCCCGATACCAAAGCGTTCGAAATTCCAACGATGAGTCTCACTCGAATGCTAGGAAGCGAAACTCGCCGAAAATTTGTATACGGGCGATCGAGGTCTATAACGAAATGCCGAAAACAAAAAATGCTGAAAGCCGAATAATACGAATGAGCAGAACAGCGATGGATAAAAATGTTGGAGAATAGAAATGTCTAATTTCTCAGTTCGCTGAACGTTAGCCGACAGTAACCTTATCTCTAAAAAAAAAATGCTGAAAATCCGAAAACCCAGATGGATACATGAATGTGAAGTCAAGACTTCAAGAAGTCAATAACGAAGACTTTTCAATCTGTATCCGAATGATTTTGGCCCTTGCTTTCTTTCTAGCATAATATGTTTTAGCCTCTTTCGAGTGTCATGCCAGTAGAAACGATGCCGATTGTTTCGTTCTTCTGCGAATATTGAGCATATTCCGCGAATATTATTGACGTGAGGCGAACGCGAGGGTGTCCACTGAGAGTGTGATATAACGCTTGGAAGTCGGCCACCTCCCTAAAACGAGGAGGAGAAATAAAATATCGAAGGACTCTCAGAACAAGCGCGTGGATGAGACTTGTGGAACTTGTTACATAATATCCTACTTATTATTTAGCTCCCAGTTAGTTACATGTGATGACTGTATTCTCCGGCAAAGTTGGTGTCTACGTTCCATTTAAGACTGTGAAATAAAATGTCTCATCTGCATTTTTAGCATTCGGCGTTTTGTATTTCTTCATTTTAGCTCTTAAGCATTTCAAGCATTCCACATTTATTTAATTAGGCAAAATGGAATTCGGCGAACTGGGGTTCGGCATTTCGTCGTACACCGGGGGATCGGGGGTTCCCTCGTGCCGGAATGCAACCCCTATTTTTAATTCAAAATGTGGCTGCTCAAAATTCGAGCATTGTGCCTCTTTAGAAAAGCATCCCACATTTTCCATCTGATACCTGCAAGTCCCAAATTCGTACCTTGTGTCAAATTGAATACGAAGGGACGGAACTCCCCAAAAAAAATAAATGATAGGGAAATTTGGGGGGGGGGGAAGGGGTAACGCATCCAATATTATTGATCCGAAATAACATTTTGACGTAATGGAGCAAATTTCCGAGATAAGAATAGCATTCCTTTCAATGTCTTTCCGAGCAAAGTGCTCACAACCGGCAATGCGAACGAAGCATTGTCAACTACGGACGTTGCTGATATGGTAACTGCTGGCAATGATCTTCATACGTCATGGTTTTTTTTTGTGTCACCAGTCCCGTCGTAGGTTTACCACAGTGTTTTACGTACGTTTTCAGCATTCAGTTAGTGCTCTATACTACTATTTGAAATTTCATGTTGCTTTCAAAATGTCACGAAAAAGACGGGGAAGTAAACTATTCTGCGGCGCGATCTAATAAATGTTAGAGAAAGAGAGACGTTCTGGAGTCACAGTCAGCCGATGAAAGAGCAGAACGGCAAGCACGAAATGCGACTCATTCAACTTATTTCACCCCATGTGTGCACGGGCCTTTACACTAGTATAATAATAGTCGACGTCCTAAACTCGATCGCCGACCGGGTTTTGCGGGCCCTATCCACAGATCGTATCGGGTCAGTCCACAGCTCGCTTCGGCCTCTAAACGTGAGAACTCGATGTCTCTCATTGCTATTCGCCAGTTCCTGCCGGAAACTTGATTATCAACGGAGCTGCACGCCCGATGCATGGGTCGAGTCTGTTCGATCAAGCAATCAATTCGCATCCCACGCAGGATTCAAGATCAAACCCTATTCTTAATCCAATACCCGGGAGCTCGAAATTCGAACGGCAAGTCTCACTTGAATTTTTTCGGGGCGGAACTTGCTGAAAATTTTCATACACGCAATTGGGGGTTCCCTAATAACGGAACGCATTCTCTATTATTGACTAAAGCCAGGCTGTTTGAAATTTGAAAGATGTGGCTCCTTAGAATGCTATGAGATAGAACTCACAGGAAGGTGAGTTTTTCTTGGTACATCGGCATGTGATGAAGCCCGGCTTTGCTTGGCGAAACGATCGAGTCAAGTCCTCGTTCAACACCACACAGTCGTCCACGGTTCATTTTCATAAGGCTCATTGACACGCAAGCGGGAGGATCCATTTGTTCTGTTGAAATTCCCTTCTCTTTTGACCAGCCGTACGAAGTGTGGACATGGGCATGGGCATTGAAATTCCACCTTTAAAGTACAGGGTGTCCATGAAATATTGAAGAGGTTTCAAAATTAATTTCTTGAAAACTATAGGGGAAATTTTTGATCGGGTTCACAGCAGACGGTGGCTAAACAGTATACTGTAATTTTTTTATTGTTCAAACTTACCCTTAGTAAACTTCAATGTGGGTACCGTTTGTAGCTTTGCACACATCCAGGCGAAATTAAATGTCTGCCCATGCTTTCTCAACATTTCTGGTGTGATTGTTGAAGCTGCATCTCCTATTCTCTCCTTTAAAACATCCAAACGCGTTACTTTCATCATTGCACTCGATGTTAAAAAAAAATCCCCAGTACATTCTATAGGAGTCATGTCTGGTGACCATGATGGCCATGGGATTGACTCCTTTCTTGTGTAGCATACTCCCAATGTCTACAAACTGCTTACACCACCTTCGAATTGTCTCCTGGAGATGCTTTTTAAATTTAAAAAAAATTCTTAAATCTTTGTTTAACGAAAACCAACTGTTTCAATTCCACCATGCACAAACGCGTTGATCTTACTGCATGGTAGTCATGATTTAATCGGCTGATGCAAGAAAGTAACCATCTCTCAATTTCATTCTCTCTCTTCCTCTGCCTCAGTCACGCATGCACCCAACCTAAAAATAAAAAAGTATGATGTTAAGCTACCATCTGCTGCAAACCCTATCAATTTAATCCAAGCAGTTTTCAAGATATACATTTTTAAAACCTCTTCGATCATTTATGGACATCCAGGATTTATAAATCCTGGGAAACAAAAGTATGGTCCATTTCGAGCCTTTCCACCATTCGTGTAGGCCCATTTATGAAAGATAAGGTGGTTGACTTTTTTCTGAAGTTGGCTGCCTATTATGAACTTTCAGGACCCTGCCTCCATGATTGAGGGAATCCAAGTATTTTCCCTGGAATCGGTTGAAGACCCCATGGTGAGTATGATCTCGTAAGACCATTTGGAGAGCAGACTGGGTCTTCCCAGTGTCACGTTGCCTGGCCCCGGGACGTGAGACGCAGTGATGATGAGATTAGAGTCTAAGACCGGGGATGAAATGGGATTAAGGATGGAATGAAGAATCGAGAATGCTCAGACTTACACTTAATCCCTTATGGTACACGGCATCAATCCGACCGTCCACACGATTAACACACTGTCATTTGCTCTTTTATTCTCATCTCACCTATTTACCAATATTATCCACCGTTTTTTTTTCTGCATGATATTCTATCAATAAATCCCAATTGGCAACATGTCTATCTTCACCTCAAAAATTTTCACAATGAATATTCTGAATGGCTCTTTCCGTAGATCGTTCCAAAGCAAAAGCTATAACAACATATTTTCTTATTTTATTAATGCCCTAAGGTGCAAAATACAAGTACATGGAATCTCCTGAAGAGAAAGATGATGAATACCTCTACAGATATAACTCCCAGGCAGCACAACACGTTGAGCTTAAGTTTTTTGTGAGTGAGAGAGCGCGACCAACATCGCAGTTGGCTGACAATGATGGCTCCACATAGTGCGGCAGCTACCAGCCTATCCAGCCCACAGCCCGACAATCACAACCGACAATTAAAGACTCCTCTAAGCGAACGTCAAGGCGCCCATCATGCCATTTGGTATAGTATACTCGTATACCTAGGTGCCTTGACGATAATTCTCAACGAATTATTATTGCCAGTTTCCGTTAATCATAACAAGAACCGTGGACCTAGCATTCTCAAGTCTCTAGGAAGTACAGGGTGATTTTAAAAACAGTTCTTAGTTTTCTATTCACAAAACTTTTATTATAATGACATTGCAGTAGCCAAATTTGCACAGAAAGTATGGAAGACATGGAAGATTCATGTGGGCTCATTGGTCAGAACATGACATGTCCGACGTGACTTCCATTTCCCTTAATCACACAGCGCCAAACGGAGAGAGAAATTGGGGAATAACAGGGAAGATTGCCTCCGTGCGAACAGGAAACGTTTCGCCACGTTAATTTCCGACGCCCGTTGGTGCATTTAGCATGGATATGCAGGAATACTGTAATAGAAAATCGTCCATGTTGCTGAATACGAAATATTAAGTTGTGAAGCTCATCAGAAGCTCTTTCTGGGACTGCGGATTAACATTTGTCGGGCAAGAGCTAAATTTTGTGGTGTGATTGGAGGCTCGGAATGGCCCTTTCGACAGTCATCGCCTTTCGATTCAAACTGCTTAAGAAATCTGGTATTAGTTTTGCCGGATGGTGCATTCCTGGTATGAAAGTACCGTAGATACTGTCTTTGCACACTTACAGGTGATTCGTTAAGCTTGAAGTACCATTTCACAAGGAACAATTTATGCTCCTCTGTGAAGGACGCCATATTACTTCAGCGCTGCCGCTTGAGTATTTTTCCATGATTCATCCATGTTTTTGAGCCCACACGAATCTCCCATGCCTTCTTCATATTCTTTGCAAATATGGTCGCTGAAATGTTATTGCAAAAAAGTTATGTGAATTCAAGGAACTCTTAAAAAAAAAAATCACCCTGTAGAAGCATACTAAGGTAGTCTGAACAGGGCATCGTTCGTTTTGTCAACCGGTCTACCCTTTCTCAAGAAGTATGCTCTATCGGTTATAGCATGGTCTTATGACATCAGGTGGAGGAAACAGCATGTGTAAATCAACATAACTTGGCTCGTACTTCTCGTTTTTATTCCGACTTCTAGTTCAAAGCAGAAAGTGTGGCATCGTAAACATTTGAATAATCCAGGCCTTGAAAAGTAAGGAGAGGCAGTTTGAATCAGAAACAAAAAAGAAACTTTCGCGACAGAGTTTGGCGATGTAATCGCAAGTAATTATCTCTCTCGATAAGAATCGAAATGCCTTTCATGTGACACGTCATTCTCTCAGTGGTCGAAAACTGTTCAGTCTACTTTTCTCAAAAGAAAGGAGAAAAGAAGAAACAAGATCGGCAAGCCAGTAGTGGGCCTCCTTTCATTTAAGGAGACCCGCATTTTGCCACCTAATTGAACAAAATGCCATCTCTTTCCGGTCCCCGGCCATCAAAAACATAATTTTTCAGTTACGTTTGAAAATCTACCCATGGTGGTGAAATGAAGATGGGAGGCTGGAGGGTCGTGCGTGCTTGGAACTGTCTGCCAAGAAGGTTGGTAGAGAACTGGTTCAAAGAGATAAAAGATAAAGAGTGTGCACTCTCTCGCGGCCACCTGGTGCTGGGTGAAATCACTATGGCTGGTGCATGCGACACTGTCGCTCTAGGGGAAAGGGTGGAGAAGCTCAGTCACGTCTCGTTCTGGGGATTGTTGAGCAGCAATACATTGTTCAAAAATAGGAGAATCTCCCTGGAATCATCGTCCCATGAGTTGTCCTTGTTGAGTCCATGGGTTGAGTTCTCGTAGCATTTTTCAAGCAGACACACATTGTCTCGGAAGAGGCACCAGTTTAATTATTTTTAAAATCTCCATCTGATATCATGTGAGGCCCCGATTTTTCTGCATAAGACATTCTAGATGAATAAGAAATACTCCTGCAAAGTTTTAAAAAAGTTCACTCCCTAATTATATAACTTTTCTAAGCTAATGTTTAAAGAAATTGCAGTGGAGAAGCAATTTCCTCGCTGATCCTTCCCAGGTACCTCACTTTGGCTTGTTCTAACATGACTGAGTGGAGATGGCAGGCTCTCTTGGAGATCAAATTTTTCTTGATGAATTTTTCACATGTATACAATTGTTTTCCATTTTTCAAATGAAAGGGTGTCAATTTAGTTGTAAAAATATCCCTTATCAGCACCCGACTGAGACTGCCTGCTGCCTAAGTTTCGCCATGTTAGGGAAGGCCAATGTGACAATTGGCAGAAGCAGAGGTGTGCAGATTGCTTCTTCGCTGCGATTTTTGATACTTCAACTTGGGAATATTAAAATTTTCCGAAACATGGCGAAAATCTTTATTATTTATCCGAGATGTCACGTGCAGAAAAATGAGACTCGCACAGTAAAGAATGAAAGTGAGTTTGCAAGCAAAACTGGCGCATTTCTTAGACTGTAGAAACCTAAATTCTGCTTAGCAACCCCCCCCCCCCTCCTCCACCTTTGGTATCTTAGTCTATCTTGTAAAATATGCTTTTATTGCGGAAAATAAAGTATTTGATGAATCGGGGCCAGCTTCCCCTGATAAGAAAAGTCACCCAACCATAAAACACG
>CAJPEV010000694.1:73303-89798 GCA_905338385.1 Darwinula stevensoni | reverse complement strand
AAGTTTTATTCTTGCAAAGGGATTCTTGCTTCTGTCTCGCCCTATTTTCGCAACATGTTCTCTACCGACTTCAAGGACCCTTTGGAAAGGGAAGTCAGGTTGGAAGGATTCACCGTTGTGGGATTCAAGCCGGTTTGGGATTACATCCACGGGACGAAGATGGAAATCGAGGGCGATGATGGAGCCTTGAGCACTTTCAGAGATGCTCATTTCCTCGGACTCAGACGCCTCTGTAAAAAAATTAGCAAGACCATAAGGACATTGCTGCATCCAGAAAATGCCTTCTGTATCCTTTGCATTGCCGATCAACACGACGATGAGGAATTGAGAGAAACCGCGCTCGGGTACATTTCAGTCCATTTCAGCCAAGTCATCCTCACGAGAGATTTCCTAAGCGTCACTTTCGAGAAATTGGCATCGTTGCTGGATCGAGACGAATTGGAAGTCTCTTCCGAAATGGTTGTTTATGAAGCGACTCGAAGGTGGCTGCGTCACGATGAGAGCCGGAAATGTCACCTGCCGGATCTCTTCGAGAGGATTCGTCTTCCTCTTCTGCCTTATGAATACCTAAAAACAGTGGTTCTCAAAGACCCGACCATGAGGGGGGATCCGAGATGCTTCGAAGCTATCACAGATGCGAGAGACTACCACATTCCTGAGCTCCGTCACACCGTTCCCGTAGAGAAAACGAGACCACGTGGAATCCTCCCGAAGGAGTTTTGGTGCTTGGGGAGGAAGGTGGACGAGAGGAAGATCTATCGCTTCCAGTTGATTACGTGCGACTTGGATGAAGTCATGGAATATCCACACAGTGGTGATGGCAAGTTTTGCAGGTCTTTCGTTGCGATACGAGGGAAACTCTGACGGGGCGTGGTGAGATGAAGGTGTTCAATGTGGAAAATGGGGAATGGGTTACAGGACCCAAGATTCCCGAGTATGCTGATTGGTCAGCGACTGCTGCCTCGTCTGGATCCTTATTCGTCTGCGGATGCATTGATCGAGACAAAAGGGCTCAAAACTGGGCATTTCGATTCGAGTTCGAGTCAGGCCAGTGGGTTCGCCTCGGTAACATGCCATCTCATCGAAACGCCGCCGTCTCGATCCTTGTGCTGAGGACGGACGTGCAGTAGCCGCCTAAGCCGTCGCGCTTCGTGCTAGCGGACCTGGGGGCGTGGGGGTTTACCCTCTTCGACCGGGTAGAGGGGGTCCTTTCCGAGGAAGGACGAGAGCGCACTCACGAGGATGGCCTCGTCGTGACGGGTGGAGCCTCCGAAAACATTCAATACCCTGATAGCTACAAGAACGAGGTCTACGTGTATGATAGGAGAAGAAATGCTTGGAGGGAGGGGCCAAGCATGGTCGAACGGAGGTGTTCGCACGGTCTTTTACTCTCGAACGGCAAGCTGCACGCTCTTGGCTTTGAAGTCGACGCGGACGGATACGTGGGAAATTCTTCCCTTGAAGTATTTGATGGAGAGAAATGGTCGGTCGTGAAGAGATACGATTCCATCCTGTGTTACAGAGCGTGCCAGATGATCATGTGATTTCTTTCCTCATCTATGGACTAGATTTTTTTTGGATTAGTTCAACTTCCTGGATTTTTAGTTTATTGACATCACGATAGTTATCCCATATTATGTCTTTGAGAGGGATAGATTTTGTTCAAGAAGCGCTGGAGATGTAGGTAAGATTCATTCATTAATGACGTAATCGAATTCTGGTAGTGAAAGCCTTGGAAACAGCACAGAATTATTCCTAAAGAAGTATTACTTCTCCTCAAATGGTGCATATTTCGCCAGATCACACCTGATACTAAGATGCTTTAAATATTTACCATCCATTCACTGGGCATCATGTCGCATTTCACCAAATCCGGATTCCTTCTTCGTAAAATGCTATACTGAGACGCGACATGCAAAACACCTATGGACACTGAGAGTCTGATTATATCAAGTGAAATTTTATTTTTTAATTTATATTAAATTTTTTTTCTCTTGGATAGGAAACAATGTCGCTTTTCCTGTGATTTGTGTCCTTTATTCCGACATTTTAAAAACGGGACACGAATTCATCCATTTGGAGTGAACTCCTGCTTTGAGATGATGCAAGGAAAACCATTTGGGAATGCCACCACTGTTTCCTCTTCAATGAAATACATGAGATGCTCTTTTATCATTTTGAGAATATTGCTTTCCTTTTCCCATACCAATGACAGATATGGAATCTCTGAGTGTGCCTCATTCTTTGAACAACATTTAATAGGCAATAATGAAATGAGAGGCAAAGTATGTTGCATTCATGCAATTTTGCATGTATGTCGAATGCCGGCAGATACAGTCGTTTCTCGCCGCGATTGGGCATCAACCTTGCACGTAATAAAATCTCCTGTGGTCTTTGGTGGCGGAGATGTGCGCGTGCACACAAGACTGCTTTTCTCATAGAATCTTCTGCCTACGTCTCCCTCTCTGGGCCGAGAATTTTTGTTCCAGGTCGTTGCAACTGTCGGATCTATTTTCGAGAATGTAAATGTCGGGGGGGAATAACACTTGGACGACTAAAAGAAAACAGTGGAGAGTGCTGGCATCGAACCCGAGGCCTCCTACTAGTCAGTCAGTTATGCTACCACTACACCACCCAACCCATAAAGGATGATCATACCACTCCGTGCCATCCTTAACGTTGCAACGGGAGGGAAATGCATTCTACGGACGTGTGAAACGTCCTTGCGTATGACACGTGGAGTTCCCTTTCATCTCTGGAGGAAGGATTTATTCTTCTCCGGTGTGAGATCTCCGCCATATATTTATCGAGATCCCAACACTTTTATCGATCGAAACCCCGTTCTCTCATCGATCGGCACTCACAAAGAGAGTGACTCCCAAGGGTGAAAACGTCGGGATCCCACCTGTACGGAACAGGAGCCATTCCTTCGCAGTTGCTGCTTTTTGTGCACGTTCCTCTTTTACTGGGAATGGGTAGATCTTGCTCGACGAGCTTCCTGGTTCCCCTTAGGGTGCCAGTGTTCCTTAGAACTAGGTCCCGTTCTTCCGTGTACAAATGTGGCTATAAGGCCTTGAGGCCCTTCATTTGTCTGGTCCTTTTGCCTTGAGAAGTAGACGGAGGAAGACGATGGACTGTCGAGAAAGCTGTTCCTTCTAAATCCATAGCGTTTAATTTCATACCTGCTTTTAGGAATTTTTTGAGCACGTCCTCGCTGTTCTCCTGTTGTTGCTTCTCGACGCCATTAAAAAAATGAATTTGTTCTTCCGTTGGTGCAATTCCAATTTCATTAAATATCCCACCAATTTCTTCTTCTTCAGCCCTTCACCTCCTGAAGATTCTCCTTCTTGTGATTTTCTAACTCTGGATCCTGCCATTTCAACGAATCTTATCGATCTTTCACCTCCTTGGAGAGTTTCTTTTATCACTTTTACTTCCTCTTGTAAGATCCTTTCCAGACCTTTCGCTCGTTTCTCCAACTTATCCATCGTTCCAGTCAGCTTCCTCAGACCCCATAAATTCGCCGCGAATCCTCTCTTTATCTCAAGAAGGATGCCGTTTATGCTCGAGACCTGCACACTAGGCTCTCAAGCTGAGAAGTACTTGAGGACTTTTAGACTTCTCGGGCTAGGAACGCCATGTGGTCCTTGGATTCACCTGCAGTGGACTCGTTTCCCGTTTCGCTTCGTCTTGGATTTGAGAAATCATTTATAGGAAATCTAAATCTTTTATAAACCGAATTTGACAAAAAATCCTTTGAGTCTCACAGTGCTTTCCGTGGTACTCACACCTTTCTACTTTGGGCCCATGCGCACTGAGTGAGATGGCAATGTCAGGCGCATTTCTGACCTTCCACACTATGCGACCTTCGGCCTGACGGAGCGCGGCTCAGATACATCCAGCCATGCTCACAGCACAGACTGGAATTCCCAAAATCGCGAGAATTGCCATTAACCAATGGGTTTGTCCGCAGCATGAGGGATGAGCCTCGAAAACTAATACTCGAAATGCATTAGTTATTTTCTTTCGTCATATAACGCCGAAGGCGCCTCCATGGCGGATGACTTTGTCCGAAAGCAAAAAATAACTCATTAGTTCAAGATGTGGAGGTAATGTACTTCCAAGATGGAGATGGACATTTTTTGCAAAAAAATTTTCAGATATTGACCATGAACTCCACTTCGCAGGGCCTGCCAAGATAAAGAAATTCCTTTTGCATCAGGTGGTATGGGAAAAATGACTCCAATATTAGGAAGTCCTACAATAGAGGGCAACAAATGTCTCCCATAGATCCATCTTCACCTGCTGCAGCAGAAAATTCACAGTGGGGAACAGAAATTCCCATTTTGCATAGAGATCGTTTCAGGGCGGTTGGTGTGAAAAAACTGGGAGACGATTTCTGGGAATGAACGAAAGAAGAGGTCTTCAAAACTCTGGAAATCATTTCATCGGAGGATGATATAGAAATACGAAGAAATGAGAAATCCATCTATGCACTTTCAAATTATTCCTTCAGTTGGTTGAGCTTTCTAGAGGAACATGCATTCCTGCCCTTCGGTCTGAAGAGTATGAATTATATCATGCTGAAGGTTGTGACTCTTCTAGAAACCGATTTATGTATGGCTCGTCATGCATGGTGAATCGTGGAGGGGGGAAGATAAGAGTACTTATAGCCACGGTCACGACGTTATCACCTGTGTATTGGAGACTCAGTCCATCAGTGCTGCTCTGGAGTGCTTTTCTGTGTTCAAGTGAGGCTTTTGCTTTCTGTCTCATTGCATGGACAGAATTCTTGCTTTTCCCCAAGGATACCTTCGTCATTTCTTGAAAAGCTTTGTGATTATTCAAACTCCTCAAACAAACTTTGGCTAAGAGCATTACCTGCGTCCTCTTTTGAAATATATTGATTTTGACGGAAAAAATGGAAACTGCAACTGCAAAGAAGAAACTAATTTCACTTGAGAAGGACATGGAGGATCACAATGGCCTCGCGGCGGACATTTCCGAGTGCTTCAGGGCCGGACCCAGTTGGTGCGACGTCGTCATTCTCGTCCAAGGTGAAAAGTTTTATTCTTGCAAAGGGATCCTCGCCTCTGTCTCTCCGTATTTTCGAAACATGTTCTCCACCGACTTGAAGGACCCTTCCCAGAGGGAAGTTGAATTAGAAGGATTCACCACCTTGGGATTCAAGCCAGTTTGGCAATACATCCACGGAACGAGGATCCAAATGGAAGGTGAGGAAGGGGTATTCACGGCATTCAGAGATGCCAAATTCCTCGGACTAAAACGCCTTTGCAAGAAATTGATCAAGACCATCCGCACGTTGCTGAATCCCAATAACGCCATTCGTATCCTTAGTCTGGCCGAACAAAGCGACATCGAGGAATTGAGAGAAGCTGCAATTGGGTATATTTCAATGCGATTCAATCAAGTCGTTCTGAATACTGATTTCTTGAGTATCTCCTTCGGGACATTGGCCTCGTTGTTGGATCGGGACGAATTGAAGGTCTCATCCGAGAAGGAGGTTTACGAAGCGACGAGGAGGTGGCTGCACCATGATGAAAGTAGGAAAATGCACCTGCCGGATCTCCTCGAGAAGATTCGTCTTCCTCTTTTGCCTTACGAATACTTGAAGACAGTGGTCATTAAAGACCCAATAATAAAGGGGGATTCGAGATGCTTCGAAGCTATCACAGATGCGAGGGACTACCATATTTCCGAGCTTCGTCACACTGTTCCCATAGAAAAAACCAGACCACGTGGACGTTTTCCAACGGAGTGTTGGTGCTTAGGAAATAAGAGCGGAAAGAGGATGATATATCGCCTCAAGTTGAATAATTGGGACTTAAAAGAGATCACTCGTTACCCAGATCACCGCCATGGCAAATTTTGCCGATCTTTTGCAGCCATGCAAAGGAAATTGTTCGTGACAGGGTGCGGCGAGATGAAGATATTCGATTTGGACAAAGGGAATTGGGAGGCAGGGCCCAAGCCTCCTGAGTATGCTCAATGGTCAGCTAATGCTACTGACTCTGGATCCTTATTCGTCTGTGGGGGGAGGGATCAAAATAAAATAGGCGTAAATTTGGTGTTTCGCTTCGATGTGGAGAAAGAACAATGGGTCCGTCTTGTTGACATGAAGTATGCCAGATCTTCCGCAGCTTCATGTTTCCACGACTCATGTCTGCACGTAATCGGCGGAAGAGGAAATGCGAGACATGAGCGTTTGGACCTTCGCATTTCCAAATGGGAGGAATTGACTCAACTCCAACAAGAGACGCGTTCACCTGCTCTTGCGTCCCATGAGGGTCTCCTCGTCCTTGCTGGAGGAACTTGCCAGTTACTTGGAAAAGATGAGAGCAAAAGTCAGGTGTGCGCGTATGATTGTAGAGGAAACACCTGGACGGAGTGGCCAAACATGGTAGAACGAAGGTCTTCTCACGGTCTTTTCCACTTGGATGATAAGCTGCACGCTTTTGGCCAGGAATTTAGCGCTGAGGGAAGTTGGCAAAACTCCTCAGTGGAAGTCTTTGATGGAAAGAGATGGAACGTCGTTAAGAGATACGAATCAATTTTGTGTCGCAGTGCATGCCAGATGGTCATGTGATCTCTTTGTAGTGTACGAAATGTTTTTGGCATACCATGAGCCATACTTGACCAAATTCCACTGAATCCCTGACATGACCGTGATCACTCCATGTAACATATTTTAATGAGAGATTTTGTTTAATCAATGCCGGAGGCGTTTGTTGGATTTCGTAGCACAATCCTCGATCACTTTTATCTTCAACATCGATATAATGGAATTCCGCCAATAAAAGGCTTGCGAAAAGCACTGTTAGAAAATTATTTCTATTAGTATTGCTACCTCCTGGACAAAAAAATCCTTTGATAAGCGATACGAATCTCATATCCTATCTCTTCTATTTAATACAATGCTGCAAATGCCACAGGGAAAATTAGGCTATGGGGTCATCATTCCTTCAGTATCTTCTCACATGAGATTTTTACCGATGTTGAATATAATTTTTCTAAGTAATTCCTGGTCTTTGTAACATTTCCTTGAGAGAAAAAAGTCCTTGTGTAAGACGTTCTTGTATGGTCAAGTCCACAAGGAAATGCATCGCCGAGGAAAAAGGCCGCAGTGATCCAGGATCAACACCGGGAGAAATCGATGCTTAAGACGTGATTAATCACCCCTTGGGTGCTCGTGATGATTGGTATAATGTCTGTCGACGATATCGAACTCGACAGGGGCCCAATCTTTCCGCATCTCATCGTTTCCATTGAGGGAAAATACAAGAATGGTGTTATAGTCAATACAAAAGAACCACTTTGCGAATTCTTCTGACTTCACAATAATTTACCATGGTGATATTCATAGTCGTTCCAGCAAGCTTCGCGGACTTGATGGGAGTACATCGGGGGAATACATGCAGAATTTTATCAGATTTACTGTTTGTTGAGCATGTATGTCAGGAACATTAGGAACATTTGGCTCCTGTCCAACGATCAGAAGCAACACCGCGTCTCTGTCTGCACTGAGTTGAATGAACAGTTTGAAAATGACCCAAACTTCACATCACGCATCATTCCTGGTGATGAAACCTGGGTTAAAGGGTGTGACCCCGAAACAAAACGACAATCGTCTCAATGGAAGAGCCCATCGTCACCGAGACCAGAAAAGGCGCGCCAAGTTCGAAGCAACGTCAAGTCTATGTTGATTTGTTTTTTTTTTGACATCAAAGGCATTATCCACAAAAAATTTGTTCCACCTGGCCAGACAGTAAATGGGTTATTCTACTGTGAGGTTTTGAGGCGGCAACGAGAAAATGTTCGGTGGATACATCCACGGAACAAAAATCGAAATGGAAGGTTAGGAAGGGGCATTCTCAACATTCAGGGATGCTCAATTCCTCGGACTAAAACGCCTTTGCAAAAAATTGACCAAGACCATGCGCACATTGCTGAATCCCAATAACGACATTTCGTATCCACAGCATCGCCGAACAAAATAACGACGAGGAGTTGAGAGAAGCAGCAATCGTGTATATTTCAATGAGTTTCAAACAAGTCGTTCTCAAGAGTGATTTCTTGAGTATTTCCTTCGGGACATTGGCCTCGTTATTAGATCGGGACGAATTGAAGGTCGCATCCGAGAAGGAGGTTTACGAGGCAGATGGCTGCAGCATGATAAAAGCAGGAAAATGCACCTACCGGATCTCCTCCAGAAGATCCGTCTTCCTCTTTTGGCTGACGAATACTTGAAGACAGTGTTCCTTAAAGACCCAATAATAAAGGGGGATTCCAGATGCTTCGAAGCTATCACAGATGCGAGGGACTACCATATTCCCGAGCTCCGTCACACTGTTCCCCTACAGAAAACCAGACCGCGCGGACGCTTTCCAATGGAGTGTTGGTGTTTAGGAAATAAGAAGGGAAAGCGGAAGGTCTATCGCCTCAAGTTGAATAATTGGGACTTTGAAGAGGTCACTCGCTACCCAGGCAGCGCTGATGGCAGTTTTTGCCGAACTTTTGCAGTAATGTAAAGAAAAATGTTCGTGACAGGGTGTGGCGAGATGAATATATTCCATGTGGACAAGGGAGAATGGGAGGCAGGGCCCAAGCCTCCTGAGTATTCCCAATGGTTGGCGAATGCTACTGACTGGGTCCTTATTCGTCTGTGGGGGGAGGGATCAAAATAATGGAGATATAAATTGGGTGTTTCGCTTCCATGTGAAGACAGATCAATGGGTCCGTCTCGTTGAATTGAGGTTTCCTAGAAATGGCGGAGCTCCGTGCTTTCACGACTCATGCCTATATGAAGTCGGCGGATATAAAATTGCGAAAAATGAGCGCCTGGACCTCCGCACTTCCAAATGGGAGGAGTTAGCTCCACTTACACAAGGTATTGATCTACCTGCTCTTGCGTCTCATAAGGATCTCCTCGTCCTCGCTGGAGGAGATCGCCATTTACTTGCGCTACATGAACGCTTCATAAGTGAGGTGTACGTGTATAATATTAGGAGAAATGCGTGGAAGAAGTGGCCTAACATGGTGGAACGAATGAGTTTGAACGGTCTTTTTCACTTTGGTGATAAGCTGCACGCTTTTGGCCAGGAATTTAGCGCTTAGGGAATTGCTAAAAGCTCCTCAGCGGAGCTCTTTGATGGAAAGAGATGGAAAGTTGTTAAGAGATTCGAAACAATTTTGCGTTCCAGAGCATGCCAGATGATCATATGATGCTCTCCTTGCTCTATGCGATATATTTTCACGCGTACCATGAGCTGTTCTTTTGTTCAGTACAATGCTGCAGATGCCACTGGGAAAATTATGCTACGAGGTTATGATCCATACCCGTTCGCTGCTAATGTTGCTTCTCACATTGGATTTTTCCGATGGGGAATCTTATTATTTTAAGTCTTTCCAAGGTCTTAGTAGCATTCCCTTGAAGAAAAAAAATTCATTGTATGAGACGTTCGGGTATGGCCAAGTCCACAACGAAATGCATCCGTGAGGAAAGTGCAGAGTGAGTTCTCCAAGATGAGTAATGTGATAAATCGAAGCTTAAGATGTGATTACTCATCCTATTGGTGCATCTGATGCATGGTGAAGTTTCCGTAGATGTCGGAACAGAAGAGAGCCCAATCTGCCGCATCTGCACCCCATAGATGCATTGATGAATGGGGAATGGTATGAAAATCGATACAAACAACCTCGACTTCATAGTTGAAAATTTTAGAGATTTATTGACATTCCGCGTGCTATGCGGCCGCCAGACCACGCACCTTTTGCTAGTCTGGCTGATCATGGCTGTGGCCAACAGAGCAGGAGCTACTCAAGCATTTGCAACGCCATCGGTCATAGGGGGTCGGGGGCCGTATGTTGTGCACCCCTGCATTAGGGTCTATTTGGGAATTGCGAAAGATTTATGTGAAGACTCATAACGTTATGCGTATTGCCGGCGTATTATGCTTTTTATCAACCGTGCTGGAGAGGACGTCTAAGGTTGTGCATGTTTGCATTTTCTGGAACCATCTTGCCTCGGATAACTGTAGACAGATTTCTTCCGCAATTCAAATGTACATTCGACGGGATCCTTTTAATTCAGAATGTCAGTGCACGATATGCCCATATCTCACTGCATTGCTCGACCACTGTTAAATATTATTTCATTCTCATCTCATCTGATGGATTTTACAGGAAAATATAACCGGCTGTAATAACTTGCAACTTGCCACAAGCGACATGCATGCTGTTGTAAAAAATCATTGAAACGGGAAAATTGGCAAATGCCATCCAGAAGAAGAACTCGATTTTAATTGAGATAGACAAGGATAACAAAGGCCTAGCAAGAGAAATTCGCAATGCCTCAAGGAAGGACCAAGCAATCCATTTTTTTAACTCCATGAATGGATAACAACTCTCGTCTCCCACAGATTACATCCATAATGACCGAGATATGCAGGAAGGAGAACAAAACTGCATTTCGCTTCGAGATGGAGGTTGAGAAAGGGTGAGACTGATCTGGGAATCCACTTTGCAATGAATGCCAGAGAGGCCTTCGCCAGAATGTCATCCTTGACGCCCAATTAAAATGCGGTGACATCAAGGGCGTTTGCGCCTCCAAATTCTCGACTCTGAAGTGTTCGCTTAGAAAGATAATATATTCCTGCTCTGCTTTCTCATGGAGGACGTTTCCGTCCAGAAGAGGTAATACTTACACAGAAAGTGATGAATCCATCTCGTTCTTGGTGAGGGGATGAGAGGAGGTGAAATTTCTCGGAACGATAAGGGATTCCTCCTATCCGTCGCCACAGTGACGACGTTATCTTTTGACTTTTTTGACTCTGTTAAATGTCACCGTTCCTTCATAGTAGTTCTCCATTCTCGAGTGCAGCGTGATTTCTTTTCTGTTCTCATGGTGTCTCCTTTGAAAAAACTTTAACCCAGGCTCCTCATATTGGATGTGATTACCTCAAGAATATCCTGAATGACCTGGGTACAGCAAATGTAATCAATCTTTGATTACACGCCCAACTTATATCCACCTGTGAGGAAATTATTCTGAATAGAAGAATGGCAACTGCAACTCAGAAGAAGAAACTGATTTCAATAAGGAAGGACCTGGAGGATCACAATGGCCTCGCAAAAGACATTTCCGAATGCTTCAAGGCGGGACCCAGTTGGTGCGACGTCGTCATTCTCATTCAAGACAAAAAGTTTTACTCTTGCAAAGGGATCCTCGCTTCTGTCTCCCCCTATTTTCGCAACATGTTCTCCACAGACTTCAAGGACGCTTCCCAGAGAGAGATAAAGTTGGAAGGATTTACCCGGATAGGATTTAAACCGGTTTGGGATTATATCCACGGAACGAAGATGAAAGTGGAAGGAGATGATGGAGCATTAACAACTTTTAGAGATGCTCATTTCCTAGGACTCAAACGCCTCTGCAAAAAAATGACGAAGATCATTCTGACACTGCTGAATCCTAATAATGCCTTCCGTATCCTTACCATCGCAGAACAATACAACAACGAGGAATTGAGAGAAGCTGCAGTCGACATCCTTTCAGTTCGTTTCAATCAAGTCGTTTTAACGAAAGATTTTTTAAGTGTCTCCTTCGAAACATTGGCATTGCTCCTGGAACGAGACGAATTGATAGTCTCCTCAGAAGAGGAGGTCTATGAAGCGACGANAAGTTTTACTCTTGCAAAGGGATCCTCGCTTCTGTCTCCCCCTATTTTCGCAACATGTTCTCCACAGACTTCAAGGACGCTTCCCAGAGAGAGATAAAGTTGGAAGGATTTACCCGGATAGGATTTAAACCGGTTTGGGATTATATCCACGGAACGAAGATGAAAGTGGAAGGAGATGATGGAGCATTAACAACTTTTAGAGATGCTCATTTCCTAGGACTCAAACGCCTCTGCAAAAAAATGACGAAGATCATTCTGACACTGCTGAATCCTAATAATGCCTTCCGTATCCTTACCATCGCAGAACAATACAACAACGAGGAATTGAGAGAAGCTGCAGTCGACATCCTTTCAGTTCGTTTCAATCAAGTCGTTTTAACGAAAGATTTTTTAAGTGTCTCCTTCGAAACATTGGCATTGCTCCTGGAACGAGACGAATTGATAGTCTCCTCAGAAGAGGAGGTCTATGAAGCGACGAAGAGATGGCTTCAGCATGACGAGAGTCGGAAAAGTCACTTGCCTGATCTTCTTCAAAAGATTCGTCTTCCGCTTCTGCCCTACGAATACCTGAAGACGGTTATCCTCAAGGACCCCATCGTTAAAGGGGATTCGAGATGCTTTGAAACTATCACAGATGCGATTGATTTCCACATCCCTGATGTCCGTCACAAGGTCCCCATAGAGAAAACCAAACCACGTGGAAGTCTTCCGAAAGAGTTTTGGTGCTTGGGAAAGAAGAAGGACGTCAGAAAAATCCATCACATGAAGCTGAATAATTGGGACTTGGATGAGATCACTCCATATCCTTATATTGGTGATGGGGTTTTCTGCCGTTCCTTCGCCATAATCTAGAGGAAAATATACGTTACCGGTTGTGGCGAGACGACGTGGTTCGATGTGGACAAAAGGGAATGGGAGGCCGAGCCAAAGCCTCCCGAGTACGCTGTATGGTCTGCGACTGCTGCCTCCTCTGGATCCTTATTCGTCTGCGGGGGTATGGATCAAAACGAGACTCATAAAAGTTGGGCTTTCCGCTTCCAGGCGGAGTCGGGCCAGTGGGTGCGACTCACTAATTTGATATATGACCGATCTGAGGCAGGAGCTTGCCTACACGATTCCTGCTTGCATGCATTCGGCGGATATAAAAACTCGAAGACTCACGAGCGTTTGGATCTCCGCACTTCCAAATGGGAGGAATTGGCTCAACTTCCTCAAGGAAGGTATTTACATGCTCTTGTGTCTCATGAGGATCAACTCGTTTTAGCTGGGGGACTTGACCCAGAATGGGGTGTCAAGGACGGCCGCTGCTATAAAAGCGAGGTTTACGCGTATGATAGAAGACAAAATTCGTGGATGGAGTGGCCAAAAATGACGATGGAACGTTTTCTGCATGGCCTCATACATCTGGACGGTAAACTGCACGCTTGTGGCTTTGAAGTTGGCCTTTCTAAAAGTAATTCCTCCGTGGAAGTTTTTGATGGAAAGAGGTGGAAGGTAATTAAGAGATACGATTCTGTAACATGTGTTAGTGCTCGTCAGATGATCATATGACATCTTTTTCATATCCTCCACTTTGTCTTCTAGAATTCATTGACCTCCCCTTTCCGAAAATCTTTTGTTTTTCTTTTTGGTAATGCACACGCGGCATCCATCGTCAAAATGCCAGTTATGTCAAGATCCTCATTGAAAGTATTTTTCGACAAGGAATTTCTGCACGAAACTTTCGGTGAACCGTCACTGGACTTTTTGTCCTTTNATGCATGCTGTTGTAAAAAATCATTGAAACGGGAAAACTGGCAAATGCCATCCAGAAGAAGAACTCGATTTTAATTGAGATAGACAAGGATAACAAAGGCCTAGCAAGAGAAATTCGCAATGCCTCAAGGAAGGACCAAGCAATCCATTTTTTTAACTCCATGAATGGATAACAACTCTCGTCTCCCACAGATTACATCCATAATGACCGAGATATGCAGGAAGGAGAACAAAACTGCATTTCGCTTCGAGATGGAGGTTGAGAAAGGGTGAGACTGATCTGGGAATCCACTATGCAATGAATGCCAGAGAGGCCTTCGCCAGAATGTCATCCTTCACGCCCAATTAAAATGCGGTGACATCAAGGGCGTTTGCGCCTCCAAATTCTCGACTCTGAAGTGTTCGCTTAGAAAGATAATATATTCCTGCTCTGCTTTCTCATGGAGGACGTTTCCGTCCAGAAGAGGTAATACTTACACAGAAAGTGATGAATCCGTCTCGTTCTTGGTGAGGGGATGAGAGGAGGTGAAATTTCTCGGAACGATAAGGGATTCCTCCTATCCGTCGCCACAGTGACGACGTTATCTTTTGACTTTTTTGACTCTGTTAAATGTCACCGTTCCTTCATAGTAGTTCTCCATTCTCGAGTGCAGCGTGATTTCTTTTCTGTTCTCATGGTGTCTCCTTTGAAAAAACTTTAACCCAGGCTCCTCATATTGGATGTGATTACCTCAAGAATATCCTGAATGACCTGGGTACAGCAAATGTAATCAATCTTTGATTACACGCCCAACTTATATCCACCTGTGAGGAAATTATTCTGAATAGAAGAATGGCAACTGCAACTCAGAAGAAGAAACTGATTTCAATAAGGAAGGACCTGGAGGATCACAATGGCCTCGCAAAAGACATTTCCGAATGCTTCAAGGCGGGACCCAGTTGGTGCGACGTCGTCATTCTCATTCAAGACAAAAAGTTTTACTCTTGCAAAGGGATCCTCGCTTCTGTCTCCCCCTATTTTCGCAACATGTTCTCCACAGACTTCAAGGACGCTTCCCAGAGAGAGATAAAGTTGGAAGGATTTACCCGGATAGGATTTAAACCGGTTTGGGATTATATCCACGGAACGAAGATGAAAGTGGAAGGAGATGATGGAGCATTAACAACTTTTAGAGATGCTCATTTCCTAGGACTCAAACGCCTCTGCAAAAAAATGACGAAGATCATTCTGACACTGCTGAATCCTAATAATGCCTTCCGTATCCTTACCATCGCAGAACAATACAACAACGAGGAATTGAGAGAAGCTGCAGTCGACATCCTTTCAGTTCGTTTCAATCAAGTCGTTTTAACGAAAGATTTTTTAAGTGTCTCCTTCGAAACATTGGCATTGCTCCTGGAACGAGACGAATTGATAGTCTCCTCAGAAGAGGAGGTCTATGAAGCGACGAGGAGATGGCTTCAGCATGACGAGAGTCGGAAAAGTCACTTGCCTGATCTTCTTCAAAAGATTCGTCTTCCGCTTCTGCCCTACGAATACCTGAAGACGGTTATCCTCAAGGACCCCATCATAAAAGGGGATTCGAGCTGCTTTGAAACTATCACTGATGCGATTGAATTCCACATCCCTGATGTCCGTCACAAGGTCCCCATAGAGAAAACCAAACCACGTGGAAGTTTTCCGAAAGAGTTTTGGTGCTTGGGAAAGAAGAAGGACGAGAGAAAAATCTATCACATGAAGCTGAATAATTGGGACTTGGATGAGATCACTCCATATCCTTATATTGGTGATGGGGTTTTCTGCCGTTCCTTCGCCATAATCGAGAGGAAAATATACGTTACCGGTTGTGGCGAGACGACGTGGTTCGATGTGGACAAAAGGGAATGGGAGGCCGGGCCAAAGCCTCCCGAGTACGCTGTATGGTCTGCGACTGCTGCCTCCTCTGGATCCTTATTTGTCTGCGGGGGTATGGATCAAAACGAGACTCATAAAAGTTGGGCTTTCCGCTTCCAGGCGGAGTCGGGCCAGTGGGTGCGACTCACTAATTTGATATATGACCGATTTAAGGCAGGAGCTTGCCTCCACGATTCCTGCTTGCATGTAATCGGCGGATATAAAAACTCGAAGACTCACGAGCGTTTGGATCTCCGCACTTCAAAATGGGAGGAATTGGCTCAACTTCCTCAAGGAAGGTATTTACATGCTCTTGTGTCTAATGAGGATCAACTCGTTTTAGCTGGGGGACTTGACCCAGAATGGGGTGTCAAGGACGGCCGCTGCTATAAAAGCGAGGTTTACGCGTATGATAGAAGACAAAATTCGTGGATGGAGTGGCCAAAAATGACAATGGAACGTTTTCAGCATGGCCTCATACATCTGGACGGTAAACTGCACGCTTGTGGCTTTGAAGTTGGCCCTTCTAAAAGTAATTCCTCCGTGGAAGTTTTTGATGGAAAGAGATGGGAGGTAATTAAGAGATACGATTCTGTCACATGTGTTAGTGCTTGTCAGATGATCATATGACATCTTTTTCACATCCTCCACTTTGTCTTCTAGAATTCATTGACCTCCCCTTTCCGAAAATCTTTTGTCTTTCTTTCTGGTAATGCACACGCGGCATCCATCGTCAAAATGCCAGTTATGTCAAGATCCTCATTGAAAGTATTTTTCGACAAGGAATTTCTGCACGAAACTTTCGGTGAACCGTCACTGGACTTTTTGTCCTTTCGCTACCAAGCAACAACCTCAGCTTATTCATTCACTGAAAATGGCATCTAAAAACGAAAAAAGCAGCCAATTTCAAACAGAAATTGGGCTTAATAAATAGGTTCGATAACATGCAGAAATGCACAAGCGAGTTAGGATGAAAAATCAATATTTCACAAATCAATATTTCATTTTCATCGCGTCCGAATTAGATGAAAAATCAGCGGGTTCATGCAAAAGTTTCGAGTTTCAGTAAAAATTGAATTTCTCAGAAACCGCGCTGGAGAACTCAATGAAAATTGACGAAATAAAATTCTAATGTCAGCACTGCTCC
>CAJPEV010000694.1:22914-72920 GCA_905338385.1 Darwinula stevensoni | reverse complement strand
TGGTGGATAGAAGGAGTTTGAAAGTTCTTTTCCACTTTGGTGATAAGCTGCACGCTTTTGGCCAGGAATTTAGCGCTGAGGGAAGTGCGAAAAACTCCTCAGTGGATTACTTTGATGGAAAGAGATGGGAAGTTGTTAAGTGATTCGAAGCAATTTTGTGTTCCAGAGCATGCCAAATGATCATATGATACTGTCCTTGCTCTATAATATATATTTTCAGGCCTACCATGAGCTGAACTTGGCTACGTTTCACAATATTACTGACATGACCGTCATCACTCCATATAATATCTTTAAGAAATTCACGAGGTGTTGCTGTGATTTCCTTGTACATTCCAAGATCACTGTCATGTTCAACATCGATATCATGGAATTCTGCCAATAAAGGGCTTGCGAATTGCACTAGACGAATGGAATCTTTTGATAAGCGATATGAGACTCACACCCTATCTCTACTTCTGTCCATTACAATGCTACTGATACCACTGGGAAAATTATGCCATGAGGTTATGATCGATACCCGTGGGCTGCTAATGCTTCTTCTCACACGGGATGTTTCCGATGGTGAATCTCATTATTTTAAGCCTCTCCTAGGTCTTAGTAGCATTTCCTTGGAAAAAAAAATCCTAGTATGAGAATTCAGGCATGGTCAAGTCGACAATGAAATGAATTCGTGCGGAAAGCGCAGAAGTGAGTTCTCCGAGATCAATTATGTGATAAATCGAAGATTAAGATGTGATTGCTCGTCCTTTGGGTGCATCTGATGCATGGCGAAATTTCCGCAGATGTTGCAACAGACGAGAGCCCTATCTGCCCCATCTGCATCTCATAGTTGCCATTGATAAAAGGGGAATGGTATTAGAGTCCATCCAAATAACCTCGTTTTCTAAGGTTGCAAATATTTAGAGATTTATTGACATACCGCGTGCCATGCGGCCGCCAGACCACTCGCCTTTACTCTTCTGGCTGATCATGGCTTTGGCCAACAGAGCAGAAGCTACAGTAGCACTTGCAACGCCATCGGTCATAGGG
The DNA here is from genome assembly GCA_905338385.1 of Darwinula stevensoni. Taxonomy (NCBI): domain Eukaryota; kingdom Metazoa; phylum Arthropoda; class Ostracoda; order Podocopida; family Darwinulidae; genus Darwinula; species Darwinula stevensoni. The sequence continues at coordinate 71,888 of CAJPEV010000694.1, read as the reverse complement.
GGCCGGGGGCCGTATGTTGTGCACCCCGGCATTAGAGTCCATTTTGGGGATTGCGAGAGATTTAGGTGAGGACTCATAACGTTATGCATATTGAAGGCGTATCGTGCTTCTTGCCAACCATGATGGAGAGGGGTTGGGCATATTTGACTCCCATCCCATGACAACCATCTTGACTCGAATAACAGTGAACGGATTTCTTCTGCTATTCAAATGTACATTGGACGGGATCCTTTTAATTCAGAATGTCCGTGCACGATATGCCCGTTTCTCACCACATTGATCGACCACTGCTAAACTTGATTTCAATTGAGAAGGACATAGAGAATAACAAAGGCCTAGCAAGAGAAATTCGGAATTCCTGAAGGAAGGACCGAGAGAGGAGGGAGGAGGACAAAACTGCATTTCGCTTCGAAATGGAGATTGCGCAAGGGTGAGACTAAGTGGGAGCATCCACAACGCAATGAATGCGGGAGCGGCCTTCGCCAGCTTATCAGCATTAATTCCTGTATGAAATGCGATGACATCGAGGGCGTTTGCGCCTCCAAATTCTCGACTGGGTAGTGTTGGTTCAGAAAGACAATATATTCCTGCTCTCGTTTCTCATGAAGGACAGTTCGTCCAGAAGAGGCAATAGTTAGAAATTGATGGATGCGTCCATCTCCTTCATGGTGAGGGGGATGAGAGGAGCTGCCATTTCTCGGAACGATAAGGGACTCCTCCTATCTGTCGCCGGTGTCTGACAGTGACGACGTTATCTTTTGACGTTTCTGGACTGTTCTGTTAAATGTCCTCGTTCCTTCATAGTAGTTATCCATTCTCGAGTGCAGCGTGATTTTTTCTCTGTTCTTATGGTGTCTCCTTTGATAAAACTGTTACTCCAGGCGCACCATATTGGAAGTGACTGCCTCAAGAATATCCTGAATGTCCTGGATACAGTAAATGTAATCAATTTTTGATTAACGCCCTACTTATATTGGACTGTAAGGAAATCATTCTGACAGAAAGAATGGCCACTGCAATTCAGAAGAAGAAAATTATTTCAATAAGGAAGGACCTGGATGATCACAATGGTCTCGCGAAAGACATTTCCGAATGCTTCAGGGCGGGACCCAGCTGGTGCGACGTCGTCATTCTCATCCAAGAGGAAAAGTTTTATTCTTGCAAAGGGATTCTTGCTTCTGTCTCCCCGTACTTTCGCAACATGTTCTCCACCGACTTCAAGGACGCTTCCCAGAGAGAGATAAAATTAGAAGGATTTACCCCAATAGGTGGATTCAAACCAGTTTGGGATTACATCCACGGAACGAAGATGGAAGTGGAAGGGGATGATGGAGCATTGACAACTTTTAGAGATGCTCATTTCCTAGGACTCAAACGCCTCTGCAAAAAAATTACGAAGACCATTCTGACATTGCTGAATCCTAATAATGCCTTCCGTATACTTACCATCGCAGAACAATATAGCAACGAGGAATTGAGAGAAGCTGCAGTCGAGATCCTTTCAGTTCGTTTCAATGAAGTCGTTTTAACGAAAGATTTCTTAAGTGTCTCCTTCAAAACATTGGGATTGCTCCTGGAACGAGACGAATTGAAAGTCTCTTCAGAAGAGGAGGTCTATGAAGCGACGAAGAGATGGCTTCAGCATGATGAGAGCCGGAAAAGTAACCTGCCTGATCTCCTTCGAAAGATTCGTCTTCCGCTTCTGCCTTATGAATATCTAAAGACGGTGGTCCTCAAGGACCCCATCATTAAAGGAGATTCAAGATGCTTCGAAACTATCACAGATGCGATTGAATTCCATATCCCAGAGGTCCGTCACAAGGTTCCCATGGATAAAACACAACCCCGAGGAAGTTTTCCAAAAGCGTTTTGGTGCTTGGGAAAGAAGAGCGGCCAGAGGAAGATCTATCTCCTCAAGCTGAATAATTGGGATTTGAATGAAGTCACTCACTACCCAGACAGTGGTGATGACGAATTGTGCCGATCTTTTTCCGCCACACAAAGGAAACTGTATGTGACAGGACGCCATGAGATGAAGATATTCGATGTGGACAAGCAGGAATGGGAAGCAGGTCCCAAGCCTCCGGAGTACTATTCTTGGACGGCAAGTGCTACCTCCATTAGACACTTATTCATGTGTGGCGGGAGGGATCAAAATAAAAGGGCTCAAAATTGGGCATTTCGCTTCGAAGTGGAGTCGGGCCAGTGGGTCCGTCTTGAAAATATGCAATTTGCCAGGGACGGTGCAGTTTCTATTCTTCAAGACGACTGCCTATCGGTAATTGGTGGATATAAGAGTAGAAAACATGAACGATTGGACCTCCGCACTTCCAAATGGGAGGAGTTGGCTCAGCTTCCACAAGAAAGTTTACTCCCTGCTCTTGTGTCTCATGAGGATAAACTCGTCTTGGCTGGTGGATCTTGCAAAAAGTTCACATCCCTTGATAGCTTCATGAGCTTAGTTTACACGTATGATAGTAGACGAAACGCATGGACAGAGTGGCCAAACATGGTGAAAGAACGGTGTTTTCACGGTCTTTCATGCTTTGAAGGTAAGCTGTATGCTCTTGGTGTGGAAGTTGATGAAGGACGCACGAAAAACTCTTCTGTGGAAGTCTTTGATGGAAGTAAATGGTCGATCGTGAAGAGATACGAATCGATCCGGTGTTATAGAGCGTGCCAGATGGTCATGTGATATTTTCCTTCCTATATGCAAAATAAATTTTTATTGAGCATAAGCTGAAGGAAGGATCGGAATGGATTAAAAAGGATTGATGTTTTGGTAAGTAATAGGGGTTCATCCTTTTTCATGCGAAATTGTGAAATAAGTGTTTGGGATGTATTCCTGTCGCAATTTGGTGGAATGTTAACAATTTTGGAGTTAATGACTGTTTTTTCCTTTAAGAAATGCATGATACTCACTTTCGTCATTTTTGAGCACGAAACTTTCCATTTTCGATTATTTATCATTGATTTGGAATATACAGTAGGTGCTTGTCTGAAGTTTCGCTAGTTCTCCGATACTGTGATGTCAAATTTGACTGAATTCATTTAATATATTATTACAAATTTATTTTTCATATAAAGGCAATGAAGATCGATTAATCAATCACGTTTTGCTGCTTGATGTTCCTACGATTTACTTGATTAGCTAAATGAGACCCATGTCCCGTGTCATCTTCCATGGAGTGTGGTCTTGTCTATATGTGCCGACTTTGGACCGAGTCTCTGACTGGTACAGCGCCGCCCTGGTGGTGATATCCGGAAACTTTTTGGAAATATTTGAGAACTTCGATTTCAGAAATCCCATTGGGTGCGCATCCTCTAGGCTGAAAATGAATTTTCTAGAGAGCTCCGCAATAGAGATAGGGCCTTTTGAAATATGGAAGGAACTTCATGGACACCTTGTATACTATACTGACGATCGTGAATGACTGGCTGACGCTAATTCTAGCCATGTTCTAGAAAGGATGAGAGAACGGAATTTCGTACATGAATAGCTGATAGTGTAGCGAACCCCTGGGGGTTGCAGGATATGTTACACGAATGCTCGCTACATATGGGGATCAAACCCAATATGGTCAGTTGATAATCAGGTGATAATTGCGTGTTCTTTAGATGGTAATTTAGCTAGGCAGAAGCGTCTCTCTTTTTCGATCTGCTGACTTGAAACAGGGAAGGAAGATACGTTCTTAGATCAACGTTAGCAACCGTGCATGATTTATTGGACAATCACCGGGGAAGATATTGAGGAAGAAACATGAGGGAGAAACAGACTCACCTTCGTAGGGGGTCTCGCGCACATCTCGTCCAGATACATTGACGGTCGAATCCGTTGACTCCTGTCCGCCGACAATAGTTCAGGTCGTCGGCTCGGAATGAACTCACTACAGTTCACTTTTCTGTTCGGCTTGCGGTACGAGGCACACAGCATGCCCACTGGGTTGGCCGGCTGGAGGGACGGGACGCACTCGGCGCGCCGACGTGCTATTCGGCTGAAGGTTCCAAACGTACTGCTGACAGGGCAGGACGAGAGCGTGAAAGGGAAAGTGACCCTCTATGGCTACTCAGCGTGGGAACTGGGGCACTCTTCTCTACTCGTTACATCATCGTAAGGCACGAGGAGAACTTCACATTAGATAGCTGACTCCAGAAAAATTCCGACTTTTGGGGTACGTGCCCTAGGGGAACATTTTGGAGGGACTGATTTATAGGCCTTGGTTTAACCCAAGGACTGATGCTTAGGCCTAAACCATTCTTTTAGGTACACTTCCTTCAATGAAACTGGAGGGAACTAAAATTGGTGCTACTTTGTCAACTCTCAGAGAAAGTCTGACTTCCAAATTTCGACTTCGGAGGTACATGCTTTGGGGCATATTTCCAGGGGAGGCCTAGGCCTAAAGCAATGGACGAATGCTTGGGATGACACTTCTCTCCTGCTTTCGTCCGCTAAGGAATCAGGGAACACGGCAGCTGTTGAGTTGCAGGCTACAGAATGACTCCGACTGTGGGGGTCCATGCCCTGGGGGCATATTTCGGGGGGGACTGATTTCGTAGGCCTAGGCCTAACCCACGGATAGACACTTGGGCTAATACTACTCTCATGCACTTACATCCTCCAGGGGAAACAGGAGGAAAACCAATATCTGTTGGGTTGCATACTATAGATGAAGTTCGACTTGAAAGGAGCGTGCCCTGAGGGGACTGACTTCCCCAGTAGCCCAAAATTAGTGTGCCATAGGCAGTGTTGGGCGGGTTACTTGTTAAGAGTAACTAGTTAAGATTACAAGTATTTCATCCAAAAAGTAGTTACCAGTGTAATTCCTTCTAATGAAAAGTAACTAGGTACAAGCAGAAGTTACTTTTCAAATTCCTTTCCTCAACACAAGTCAGGCTTCTTATGGGATGAATTTGTCACTACCTACACTGAACAGTCACTTCACAGCAGCACTGGCTGGTATAGGAGTGTTGTTCTTGATGAAAAGTCTCTTCAGCTTTGGGAGTGACAATAGTGAGGACAATGTTGAATCTGGTGATTGGAGATACCGGTCCAGTTCATTGTTCCGTGGCGATTTCCTTTTGCTATTGAATGCAAATAATTTTTCTTCCTCATCTTCTGAAGATTTAAGTCGGGAAACAATTGAAAATATCAGCAATGTTCATATGCGAGTATGCGTCAAGTTTTGCCTTCAGCAAATCCTTGATTGCTTCATGCGACTATTACCGTCGGGAAACCACTGTAGTTTGAGTTTGGGATGGATTGTACTGGGAAGCAGGTGGTCCTTTTCACTCTTGTATTCTCCAAAGCGTTTCTGAAGTCCAGTTAGGAGGGCATCAATTAGCACATGGCAATGCCTTCGAGACCGATTAAAAGATTTTTCATGTAATATTTCCTTCGGAATTGAAATTATGGGATGTAAGTAGCCCATGTGAGTCATCTCTTCAGAATGGAGGATGTTCAATGCTTGTACAAGAGGCTTCATCACCTATGGAAAACAAGCGCCAATAAACTCTACCTTAGGTCTACAAAAACTGATGAAAAAAGGAAAACTTAGCAAATATTCATATTCACATTATCTTCTATTGGTTCTTTCTTTACTCTTTCAAAATAAGATGCACATATGGTTAAAACTCATGTTACAAGAACACACCTGACAGTACTCGCCAAAAAAAGGCTATCTCGCCAGTTCTAAAGCGAGACAACCCTGTTATATCACATCAAAAACATTATGTATGGCATTTTCATCCTCAGAAAGGAGTTTATGCAGTCTTTGCGTTGCATTGAATAGTGAATTCCATCTAGTGGCATTTGGCAGAATGAGGTTTTTTCAATTTTCCACAATTTTCTTTGATGGTGACAACAGCTTGACTGCTTCGGCTTTGCTTGTTCCATAAGCTCCAACACTTGCCTAAAGTAGATCTGGAGATTCTCTTACAAGTGACATTTTCGTCTCCTGCTGTTGCATATTTAGTTGCTTTAAGGCTGAGGGAGTGGCAAGCACAGCGATGGTATGGCGGCAAGTTTGTAAGACGAATGAAAGACTTCCTCCTCCAGAATTCTTCGTAAATCATGAAGAATGAGATAAATTCCTTCCTCAACTTCAACCCATGAAAGAATTCCTGTTGAGCTGGAGGTTTCAATATCCACAGCCTGGTCATTCCCATGGAACCTGCAAATATTCTAACTACTAAATATTGAATGTTATCCATTAAATCTCATGAACAGTCTGCAAACTCTTCCTTTGTACTGTAGTATGCATACAAATTATTGCCAAGATCAGAGTGGTCACATTATGACCCATGGGCTGGATCTGGTCTCTGAATGAAATGTGGCTTTCAAATGTGAAAGGAAGACTAATGACATTCTTAGCTAATAGGCATTAAATAAGTGACTCAAGTGGAACAAGTCCATCATGCTGTGCCGAACTTCTAGTGAGGCACCCAGTCCAAAAAGGTTGAACACCTCTGGCATACTTTGTTCAAATTAGGACTCTGTTCAGAATGAAAAAAAGGCTATTATCTTGCTTTTTTTCTGAGTTAATGGAAGCCAATGCTGAATGTCATTCATTTACACGCAATGGATAAATATCACGCTTAACATAAATCATCAATAATTACTAATGGGATTTACCTGAACGCCTTGCATGAATTAGATCTATTGCCTGTCACACTTCTGCAAATTTTGTTTTTAATTCGAAATTTTCTCTTGATGTTGTCCAAAGCAGATGCTATGACATCAAATGTGTGCTTTCCCGTCATTCTTCGAAAAGCCAAGGCCCCAGACTTCCACTCAAGTGCCTCATCAATCAAGTGCACTGTCACTCCAATAAATGATCTATGGATAATATATATAATTGAATCGATTAAAGTATATCCTCACTTGAAGAAATGAAATCAGAGACTCAACTTGACAGAATATCCAACGAAGAAAACTCCACAAACTGGTTCCTTGTAATCCAGCAATCTGTGGTAGTTGCTACCCATTCAGGTTTCTTGAAGCGATTCACCAGCTCAGACTTCATGCCTTGGTGAAGCTCATCAAGCCTTGAAATGAGAACCTTCCTTTCCTAAACTTGCTTACTTGGCTGCATTTCATTTATAAGTCTCACAAATGATGGCTGCTCAACAACACTAAGGACCTACAACCATTCAATGAGAGTCTCGTTCTAATTGGTCAACTGGAGACTGGGAAATCTCAAGTCTATTGGGCATGCTGCACCTGCCACATTAATGAACCTCAACATGCTTTCGCCATCGTGCGGCCATGTTGGAACCTGGACCGCTTCGGTCAGCCGTCTGAAGTTGCATCTCCCGAATTTTAGTTATCGTAGACATGAAGGGATATCGCATTTTCGTGATTTCGTGATTCGTCATTTTCATTGCTGTTCATGTTGATGATCTCCATGCTTAAGTTTCCACAATTTTTCCATCATTTCATGGACGAAATTTGGAAATGATTTTGTACTAAATAATGTAATAATTGTGTGTTAAACCGAAAAACGAGTAGAGTTGGAGGTGACTTATGGAAAAACAGATAACAGTTAACCGCAAACTTGCACGATCACCATAAAAGACACTAATAGGCCAGTTACCTCAATCCACCGCATTCCAGCCTCAATAGAGGAATTTTGGGCAGCGTTCTCGAAACGAAACAGAAATTCTGCGCAACTGAAGCCGGCCAAACTCAAACACTTCCGGTTCAGGTGTCCATCCAGACGCAACAATCAACACGAGAGAATATTCATAGGTGTGGCTATAAGTGAAAGGTAGGTCATAAATGAAGATTAAATTCCTATGATCCCTCACTTTTATGAATATATATTACATAAACTGCGTTATAAACTGAGATCACCGGACTCTGTTAACTATGGACGTCAGAGTATTTCCTTGCCACAATTGTGGGGTGACTTTCTTCTTGTTCCAGCCACACCATCAGTGTCTTCAGGAACATTTCCTACAGTGTCTCCTTTGCATTCCCAAGTCTAAAACTTTCATCAGCAGCTTGTATTAATAATTTGTAAGCTTCACCTGCATCGTATTTCAAAATAATTCTTTCGACTGGGAGAAAGGCAACTGCATCTCGGATGAAGAAACTAATTGCAATACAGAAGGACTTGGAGGATCACAACGGAATCGCGGCGGATATTTCGGAATGCTTCAGGGCGGGACCTAGTTGGTGCGACGTTGACATACTCATCCAAGGTGAAAAGTTTTATTAATACAAAGAGATTCTCGCCTCCGTCTCCCCCTATTTCCGCAACATGTTCTTCACCGACTTCAAGGACCCTTCCCAGAGGGAAGTTGAATTGCAAGGATTCACCACCTTGGGATTCAAGCCAGTTTGGGAATACATCCACGGAACGAAGATCGAAATGGAAGGTGAGGATAGGGGCATTCTCAACATTCAGGGATGCTCAATTCCTTGGAGAAAAACGCCTTTGCAAGAAATTGATCAAGACCATCCGCACGTCTAAGGACCCTTCCCAGAGAGAAGTCAGACTGGAAGGATTTACCACGATGGGATTCAATCCAGTTTGGGATTACATCCACGGAACGTAGATAGAAATTGAAGGGGATGACGGAGCATTGACCAATTTTAGAGATGCATATTTCCTTGGAATCAAACGTCTCTGCCACAAACTTAGCAAGGCCATAAGGACATTGTTGAATACCGAAAATGCTTTGCGTATCCTCAGCCTAGCCGAGCAATACGACGAGGAGGAATTGAGGGAAGACGCAGTCGGGTTCATTTCTGTCCCTTTCAATAAATGTGTTAGTTCGAGTGCCTTTTTGAATTTCTCTAGACATTGGCATTGTTGCTGGATCGAGACGATTTAAAGGTCTCTTCAGAGAAGGACGTTTATGAAGCGACAAGAATGTGGTTGGATCAGGATGAGAGTAAGAAAAGTCACTTTCCGGATCTCCTTCAAAAGATTCGTGTCTCCCTTCTGCCTTATGAATATCTCAAGACAATAGTCCTCGAAGACCCAATCATAAGTGGGGATTCTAAGTGTTTCCAAACGATCACGAATGCGATTGAATTTCATATCCCTAAGGTTTGTCACACTTTTCCCATAGAGAAAACCAAACGACGTCGAAGTTTTCTATTAATAAAAGACTTTTGGTGCTTGGGGAAAAAAGAAGGACGAGAGAAAAATCTTTTGCATCAAGCCGAATAATTGGGACTTGGATGAAGTCACCCCATATCGATATATCGGAGATGGGGCTTTCTGCCGTTTCTTCGCCATAATCGAGAGGAAAATATACGTTACCGGTCGTGGCGAGACGACGTGTTTCGATGTGGACAAAAGGGAATGGGATGCTGGGCCAAAGCCTCCCGAGTATGCTGTATGTTCTGCGACTGCTGCCTCCTCTGGATCCTTATTCGTCTGCGGGGGTATGGATCAAAACAAGACTCAGAAAAGTTGGGCTTTCCGCTTCCAGGCGGAGTCGGGCCAGTGGGTGCGACTCAATAATTTGATATATGACCGATTTAAGGCAGGAGCCTGCCTCCACGATTCCTGCATGCATGTAATCGACGGATATGAAAACTCGAAGGCTCACGAGCGTTTCGATCTCCGCACTTCAAAATGGGAGGAATTGGCTCAACTTCCTCAAGGAAGGTATTCGCATGCTCTTGTGTCTCATGAGGATCAACTCGTTCTAGCTGGGGGACTTGACCCAGAATGGGGTGCCAAGGACGGCCGCTGCTATAAAAGCGAGGTTTACGTGTATGATAGAAGACAAAATTCGTGGATGGAGTGGCCAAAAATGACGATGCAACGTTTTCAGCATGGCCTCATACATTTGGACGGTAAACTGCACGCTTGTGGCTTGGAAGTTGGCTCTTCTAAAAGTAATTCCTCCGTGGAAGTTTTTGATGGAAAGAGATGGGACGTAATTAAGAGATACGATTCTGTAACATGTGTTAGTGCTCGTCAGATGATCATATGACATCTTTTTCATATCTTCCACTTTGTCTTCTAGAATTCATTGACCTCCCCTTTCCGAAAATCTTTTGTCTTTCTTTTTGGTAATGCACACGTGGCATCCATCGTCAAAATGCCAGTTATGTCAAGATCCTCATTGAAAGTATTTTTCGACAAGGAAATTCTGCACGAAACTTTCGGTGAACCGTCACTGGACTTTTTGTCCTTTCGCAACCAAGCAACAACCTCAGCTTATTCATTCACTGAAAATGGCATCTAAAAACGAAAAAAGCAGCCAATTTCAAACAGAAATTGGGCTTAATAAATAGGTTCGATAACATGCAGAAATGCACAAGCGAGTTAGGATGAAAAATCAATATTTCATAAATCAATATTTCATTTTCATCGCGTCCGAATTAGATGAAAAATCAGCGGGTTCATGCAAAAGTTTCGAGTTTCAGTAAAAATTGAATTTCTCAGAAACCGCGCTGGAGAACTCAATGAAAATTGACGAAATAAAATTCTAATGTCAGCACTGCTCCGTGTTGAAATATTACTGAAATCGGTAAATATATACCAAAGCTATACCCAAATGAAAATGTATCCATTCGGCACAACCTTGCATTAACATTGAGAAAATGCTGAAAAGTTGAGACTTGGTTGAAGTTCGAAGAAAAATCAACATCGATGAAATGCTAGCTATTCGTAATTAATCATATTCCCAATGTTGTTTCGACGTGAAGATATCCACATCACATCAACAGAAAATAGGTTCAACGAATCTACGCAAGATGGCGCCTAACAGCCGATACAGCGATTTAAATCATGATGCCCTGAGATAAACGGTAATCCGCATTCTTCCTGCAGATCTTTTCCCTTTTAAACATAAGGGAAGGCATAGGAATTTCTAGATGTAACTGTTAAAGGAGGAAATCAGGAAGAAAGAGAATGAAGGCATTCCTGCCCAGTGGGTCCGAGGAGACATGCCCAATTTTCCTAAATCTTCATATTGCACTTACACTGAATCAAGGTGATGCATGCTGAATCGTGCAGGAGGAGGGCCAGATAAGAGACCTCTTGAGCCACGGAAACGATGTTATCATCGGTGATTTGGAGACTCAGTGCATCAGTGCTGCTTTGGAGGGCTTCTCGGTGCTCAAGTGAGGCTTTCATTTTCTCTCCTATACTGCATAACAGCGTTCTCGATATGCCCCAAGGATCCCTTCGTCATTTCCTAAACAGCGTCATTGATATCCAAGATGCAAACACCTCCATCAATCTTTGCCTATAAGCGTTACATGCGTCCGCATTTGAAATGAATTCATTTTCACTGAAAAAAATGAAAACTGCAACTCCAAAGAAGAATACGATTGCAATTGAGAAAGACATGAAGGATCACAATGGCCTCGCGACGGACATTTCCGAGTTCTTCAGGGTGGGACCCAGTTGGTGTGACGTCGTCATTCTCGTCCAAGGTGAAAAGTTTTATTCTTGCAAAGGGATCCTCGCCTCCGTTTCCCCGTATTTTCGCAACATGTTCTCCACCGACTTCAAAGACCCTTCCCAGAGGGAAGTAAGAGGGCTCACCACTATCGGATTCAAGCCGGTTTGGGAATTCATCCACAGAACGAAGATCGAAACGGATGGTGAGGAAGGGGCATTCACGGCATTCAGAGATGCTCAATTCCTCGGACTAAAACGCCTTTGCAAGAAACTGACCAGGACCATCCGCACCTTGCTCAATCCCAATAACGACCTTCGTATCCTTAGCATCACCGAACAAAACGACGACGACGAGTTGAGAGAAGCAGCAATCGGGTGTATTTGAATGAGTTTCAAACAAGTCGTTCTCAAGAGTGATTTCTTGAGTATCTCCTTCGGGACATTGGCCTCGTTATTGGATCGGGACGAATTGAAGGTCTCATCCGAGAAGGAGGTTTACGAGCCGACGAGGCAGATGGCTGCACCATGAAGAAAGCAGGAAAATGCACCTGCCGGATCTCCTCGAGAAGATTCGTCTTCCTCTTTTGGCTTACGAATACTTGAAGACAGTGTTCCTTAAAGACCCAATAATAAAGGGGGATTCGAGATGCTTCGAAGCTATCAGAGATGCGAGGGACTACCATATTCCCGAGCTCCGTCACACTGTTCCCCTACAGAAAACCAGACCGCGCGGAAGCTTTCCAATGGAGTGTTGGTGTTTAGGAAATAAGAAGGGAAAGAGGAAGATTTATCGCCTCAAGTTGAATAATTGGGACTTTGAAGAGGTCACTCGCTACCCAGGCAGCGCTGATGGCAGTTTTTGCCGATCCTTTGCAGCAATGTAAAGAAAACTGTTCGTGACAGGGTGTGGCGAGATGAATATATTCCATGTGGATAAGGGAGAATGGGAGGCAGGGCCCAAGCCTCCGCTCATAAGGGTTACCAACCGCTTACGATGACTGAGACCTAGGAATAAGCAGACACCCCCCTCCCTAGTTTTATTACCTCTATATTTAACCCACAAAGCGAAGGTACACTTCTGTCTAGTTACCCAGGCACTCGTTGACTTGAGGTTTCCTAGAAATGGCGCAGCTTCGTGCTTTCACGACTCATGCCTATATGTAGTCGGCGGAGATGAACTTTCGAAAAATGAGCGTCTGGACCTCCGCACTTCCAAATGGGAGGAGTTAGCTCCACATACACAAGTTATTGATGTACCTGCTCTTGTGTCTCATGAGGATCTCCTCGTTCTCGCTGGAGGAGATCGCCATTTACTTGGGCTACATGAGCTCTTCCTAAGTGAGGTGTACGTGTATGATATTAGTAGGAATGCGTGGAATAAGTGGCCAAACATGGTGGATAGAAGGAGTTTGAAAGTTCTTTTCCACTTTGGTGATAAGCTGCACGCTTTTGGCCAGGAATTTAGCGCTGAGGGAAGTGCGAAAAACTCCTCAGTGGATTACTTTGATGGAAAGAGATGGGAAGTTGTTAAGTGATTCGAAGCAATTTTGTGTTCCAGAGCATGCCAAATGATCATATGATACTGTCCTTGCTCTATAATATATATTTTCAGGCCTACCATGAGCTGAACTTGGCTACGTTTCACAATATTACTGACATGACCGTCATCACTCCATATAATATCTTTAAGAAATTCACGAGGTGTTGCTGTGATTTCCTTGTACATTCCAAGATCACTGTCATGTTCAACATCGATATCATGGAATTCTGCCAATAAAGGGCTTGCGAATTGCACTAGACGAATGGATAGAAAACTATTCGCTATACTCTGAGTGTGGGATAGAGATGAAGACAGGTAATGTTACGATGACTATGGTGACCCTTTTAATACGGTACTCCAATACTAGCTATGGGCACCCGACGATTACGAAGAATTCACACGGGATGTTTCCGATGGTGAATCACATTATTTTAAGCCTCTCCTAGGTCTTAGTAGCATTTCCTTGGAAAAAAATCCTAGTATGAGAAGTTCAGGCATGGTCAAGTCCACAATGAAATGAATTCGTGCGGAAAGCGCAGAATTGAGTTCTCTGAGATCAATTATGTGATATATCGAAGATTAAGATGTGATTGCTCGTCCTTTGGGTGCATCTGATGCATGGCGAAATTTCCGTTGACGTTGCAACAGACGAGAGCCCTATCTGCCACATCTGCATCTCCTAGTTGCCATTGATAAAAGGGGAATGGTATTAGAGTCCATCCAAATAACCTCGTTTTCGAAGGTTGCAAATATTTAGAGATTTATTGACATACCGCGTGCCATGCGGCCGCCAGACCACTCGCCTTTGCTATTCTGGCTGATCATGGCTTTGGCCAACAGAGCAGGAGCTACAGTAGCACTTGCAACGCCATCGGTCATAGGGGGCCGAGGGCCGTATGTTGTGCACCCCGGCATTAGAGTCCATTTTGGGGATTGCGAGAGATTTACGTGAAGACTCATAACGTTATGCATATTGAAGGCGTATCGTGCTTCTTGCCAACCATGATGGAGAGAGGTTGGGCATATTTGAATTTTCTGGAACCATCTTGACTCGGATAACAGTGAACGGATTTCTTCTGCTGTTCAAATGTACATTGGACGGGATCCTTTTAATTCAGAATGTCCGTGCACGATATGCCCGTTTCTCACCACATTGATCGACCACTGCTAAACTTGATTTCAATTGAGAAGGACATAGAGAATAACAAAGGCCTAGCAAGAGAAATTCGGAATTCCTAAAGGAAGGACCGAGAGAGGAGGGAGGAGGACAAAACTGCATATCGCTTCGAAATGGAGATTGCGCAAGGGTGAGACTGAGTGGGAGTATCCACTGCGCAATGAATGCGGGAGCGGCCTTCGCCAGCTTATCATCCTTGATGCCTGTATGAAATGCGATGACATCAAGGGCGTTTGCGCCTCCAAATTCTCGACTGGGTAGTGTTGGTTCAGAAAGACAATACATTCCTGCTCTGGTTTCTCATGAAGGACAGTTCGTCCAGAAGAGGTAATAGTTAGAAATTGATGGATGCGTCCATCTCCTTCATGTTGAAGGGATGAGAGGAGCTGCCATTTCTCGGAACGATAAGGGACTCCACCTATCCGTCGCCAGAGTGACAACGTTATCTTTTGACGTTTCTGGACTCTGTTAAATGTCCTCGTTCCTTCATAGTAGTTCTCCATTCTCGAGTGCAGCGTGATGTTTTCTCTGTTCTTATGGTGTCTCCTTTGATAAAACTGTTACTCCAGGCGAACCATATTGGAAGTGACTGCCTCAAGAATATCCTGAATGTCCTGGATACAGTAAATGTAATCAAATTTATTTACGCCAACTTATATTCGACTGTAAGGAAATCATTCTTGCAGGAAGAATGGCAACTGCAGCAAAGAAGGAACTGATCTCAATCGAGAAGGACTTGGAGGATCACAACGGTCTCGCGGCGGACATCTCCGAGTGCTTCAGGGCTGGACCCAGCTGGTGCGACGTCGTCCTCCTCGTGCAAGACGAAAAGTTTCATTCCTGCAAGGGGATCCTCGCCTCCGTCTCCCCCTACTTCCGCAACATGTTCTCCACCGACTTCAAGGACCCTTACCAGAGGGAAGTCAGACTAGAAGGATTCACCACGATGGGATTCAAGCCGGTTTGGGATTACATCCACGGAACGAAGATGGAAATGGAAGGGGATGATGGAGCATTGACAACTTTTAGAGATGCTCATTTCCTGGGACTCAAACGCCTCTGCAAAAAAATGACGAAGACCATTCTGACATTGCTCAATCCTAATAATGCCTTTCGTATCCTTACCATCGCAGAACAATATAGCAACGAGGAATTGAGAGAAGCTGCAGTCGAGATCCTTTCAGTTCGTTTCAATGAAGTCGTTTTAACAAAAGATTTCTTAAGTGTCTCCTTCGAAACATTGGCATTGCTCCTGGAACGAGACGAATTGATAGTCTCTTCAGAAGAGGAGGTCTATGAAGCGACGAAGAGATGGCTTAAGCATGATGAGAGCCGGAAAAGTAACCTGCCTGATCTCCTTCAAAAGATTCGTCTTCCGCTTCTGCCTTATGAATATCTGAAGACGGTGGTTCTCAATGATCCCATCATTAAAGGAGATTCAAGATGCTTCGAAGCCATCACAGATGCGATTGAATTCCACATCCCTGAGGTTCGTCACAAGGTTCCCATTGAGAAAACCAAACCACGTGGATGTTTTCCAAAGGAGTTTTGGTGCTTGGGCAAGAAGAGGGGGGAGAGGAGGGTATATCGCATCAAGCTGTATAATTGGAAATTGCATGATGTCACTCACTACCCAGATAGTGGTGATTCCGAACTTTGCCGATCTTTTGCCGCCACACGAAGGAAACTGTATGTGACCGGTTGCCATGAGATGAAGATATTCGATGTGGACAAGCGGGAATGGGAGGCAGGGCCCAAGCCTCCCGAGTACTCTGATTGGTCGGCAAGTGCTACCTCCATTGGATCCTTATTCTTCTGTGGCGGGAGGGATGAAAATAAAAGGTCTCAAAATTGGGCATTCCGCTTCGAAGTGGAGTCAGGCCAGTGGGTCCGTCTCAAAAATATGCAATTTGCCAGGGACGGTGCAGTTTCTATTCTTCAAGACGACTGCCTATCTGTAATTGGTGGATATAAAAGTAGAAAACATGAACGATTGGACCTCCGCACTTCTAAATGGGAGCAGTTGGCTCAGCTTCCACAAGAAAGTTTACACCCTGCTCTTGTGTCTCATGAGGATAACCTCGTCTTGGCTGGTGGATCTTGCAAAAAGTTAAAAATCCCTGATAGCTTCATGAGCTTAGTTTACACGTATGATAGTAGACGAAACGCATGGACAGAGTGGCCAAACATGGTGAAAGAAAGGTGTTTTCACGGTCTTTCATGCTTTGAAGGTAAGCTGTATGCTCTTGGTGTGGAAGTTGATGAAGGACACACGAAAAACTCTTCTGTGGAAGTCTTTGATGGAAGTAAATGGTCGATCGTCAAGAGATATGAATCGATCCGGTGTTACAGAGCGTGCCAGATGGTCATATGATATTTTCCTTCCTTCATGCAAAATAAATTTTTATTGAGCATAAGCTGAAGGAAGGATAGGAATGGATTAAAAAGAATTGATATTTTGGTAGGTATTAGGGTTTCATCCTTTTCCATGTGAAATTGTGAAATAAGTGTTTGGGGTGTATTCCTGTCGCAATTTGGTGGAATGTTAACAATTTTGAAGTTAATGACTGTTTTTTTTTTCCTTTAAGAAATGCATGATATTCACTTTCGTCATTTTTGAGCACGAAACTTTCCATTTTCCATTATTTATCATTGATTTGGATTCTGCAGTAAGTGCTTGTCTGAAGTTTTGCTTGCTTTCTGATACTGTGATGTCAAATTAGACCTAATTCATTTAATATATTATTGTAAATATATTTTTAATATAAAGGTAATGAAGATCGATTAATCAATCACGTTTTGCTGCTTGATGTTCTTACGATTTACTTGATTAGCTAAATGAGACCCATCTCCCGCGTCATCTTCCATGGAGTGTGGTCTTACCAAGCCACTGTGAAAGCTTAGTTATTTGGAAATTGTTTAGTTTAGCTGGTGAAGTTTATTCCACAATGAAGAGTGACACCACAGAAAATACGGTGTTCCAGGACCGTGTCATTAGCAGGGTTTTCCCGCAGGCCTGACCACCAAGGTCATCGTATTTTACACTGCGGACTTCTAGCTGTGGGATTTACAGTGGTCATCTTGCGAATTTAGTGGAGTTCAAGGAGTACATTACGGCACCATGCAGCGCCAGATTCTGTCGCACTTGTCTGACTACGTTCTGCCGTCTACCGCTTCATTACATTGACGGAGACGGTGGTAGAGGCAGGGAGTGGCCTCATCGAATATTTACAGGCCTGATTGTGCCATCCATGCTGATGTTGGCATGTGTGCCGACTTTGGACCGTGAATCTGGCTGGTACAGCGCCGCCCTGGTGGTGAAATCCAGGAACTTTTTGGAAATATTTGAGAACTTTGATATCAGAAATCCTATTGGGTGTACATCCTCTAAGCTGAAAATGAATTTTCTAGATAGCTCCGCATTAGAGATATAACCTTTTGAAATATGGAAGTAACTTCATGGAGACTGTATAGACAATCGTGAGTGACTAACTGACCCTAATTCTAACCATATTCTAGAAAGGGTGAGAGGTTGACATTTGGTACATGAATAGCTGGATATGTTGCACGAATGCTCGCTACACATGGGGATCAGACCCAATATGGTCAGGTGATAATCAGAAAGGTTGCGTGTTCTTTAGATGGTAATTTAGCAAAGCAGAAGCGTCTCTCTTTTTCGATCTGCTGACTTCAAGCAGGGAAAGAAGGTACGTTCTCAGATCAACGTTAGCAACTGTGCATGATTTATTGGACAATCACCGGGAAAGATATTGAGGAAGAAGCATCAGGGAGAAACAGACTCACCTTCGTAGGGGGTCTCGCGCACATCTCGTCCAGATACGTTCACGGTCGTATCCGTTGTCCAGGTAGTCCAGGTCGTCGGCTCGGGATGAACTCACTTCAATTCACTTTTCTGTTCGGCTCGCGGTACGAGGTACACACCATGCCCACTGGGCTGGCCGGCTGGAGGGATGGGACGCACTCGGCGCGCCGAACGGCTGAAGGTTCGAAACGTACTGCTGACGGGGCAGGACGAGAGCGTGAAAGGGAAAGTGACCTTCTATGGTCACTCAGCTTGGGAACTGGGGACTCTTTTATAGTCCTTACATTATCGTAAGGCACGAGGAGAACTCCACATTAGATAGCTGACTCCAGAAAAATTCCGGCTTTTGGGGTATATGCCCTGAGGGAACATTTTGGGGGGACTGATTTATAGGCCTAGGCCTAACCCAAGGACAGACGCTTAGGCCTAAACCATTCTTGTAGGTACATTTCCTTCAATGAAACTGGAAGGAACTAAAATTTGTGCTACTTTGTCACCAACTTGTCAACAGAAAGCCTGACTTCCAAAGTTCGACTTCGGAGGTACATATTTTGCAGCATATTTCCAGGGGAGGGGGAAGGGGCTGATTCCGCAGGGAAGGCCTAGGCCTAAAGCAATGGATGAATGCTTGGAGTGACACCTCTCTCCTGCTTTCGTCCATTAATGAATCGGGGAACACGGCATCTGTTGAGTTGCAGGCTACAGAATGACTCCGACTGTGGTGGTCCATGCGCTGGGGGCATATTTTTTTTAGGGGGGAATGATTTCCTAGGCCTAGGTCTAACCCACGGATAGACACTTAGGCTAATACGACTCTTATGCACTTTCATTCTCCATGGAAGCAGGAGGAAAACTAACATCCGTTGGATTGCATATTATAGATGAAGTTCGACTTGAAAGAAGCGTGCCCTGAGGGGACTGACTTCCCCAGTAGCACAAAAGTAGTGTGCCATAGGCAGTGTTGGGCGCGTTACTTGTAATTTTAACTAGCTACTCTTAACAAGTATTTCGTCCAAAAGTGTAGTTTCTTTTAATGTAAAGTAACTTTTAGTAAAGGGACAAGCAGAAGTTACTTTTCAAATTCCTTTTCTCAACACAAGCCTTAGAACATTCCTTATTCCAATCACATTTCAGTGGTTGACATTTCACTTCCTATTCATGTTTTGTTACATCTAAACAGGAGCTGCTTTGCAAAGTTTGCAACTGAAGTCACGCTTCTTTTGGGATGAATTTGTCACTACCTACGCAGAACAGTCGCTCCACAGCTGCACTGGCTGGTATAGGGGTGTTATTATTGATGAAAAGTCTCTTCAGCTTTGGGAGTGACAATAGTGAGGAAAATGTTGAATCTGGTGATAGGAGATACCGGTTCAGTTCATTGTTCCCTGACGATTTCCTTTTGCTATTGAATGCAAATAATTTCTCTTCCTCATCTTCTGAGGATTTAAGTCGAGAAACAATTGGAAATATCACCCATGCTCATATGCGAGTATGCATCAAGTTTTGCCTTCAGCAAATCCTTGATTGCTTCATGCGACCAATACCGTCGGGAAGCCACTGTAGTTTGAGTTTGGGATGGATTGCACTGGCAAGCAGGTGGTTCTTTTGACTCTCGTAGTCTCCAAAGCGTTTCTGAAGTCCAGTTAGGAGGGCATTAACAATAACCTGGCAGCGCCTTCCAGACCGATTAAAAGATTTTTCATGCAATATTTCCTTCGGAATTGAAATTATGGGAAATAAGTAGCCCATGTGAGTCATCTTTTCAGAATGGAGGATGTTCAGTGCTTGTACAAGAGGATTCATCACCTATGGAAAAGAAGCGCCTTAGGTCTACAAAAACTGATGAGAAAATGAAAACTTAGCAAATATTCATATTCACATCATCTTCTATTGGTTCTTTCTTTACTCTTTCAAAATAAGATACACATATGGTTAAAACTCATGTTACAAGAACACACCTGACAGTACTCGCCAAAAAAAAGGCTATCTCACCAGTTCTAAAGCGAGACAACCCTGTCATATCACATCAGAAACATTATGTATGGCATCTTCATCCTCAGAAAGGAGTTTCTGCAGTCTTTGCCTTGCATTGAATAGTGAATTCCATCTAGTGGCATTTGGCAGAATGAGGTAAACCCCATAATTTTTTTTAATGGTGACTACAGCTTGACTGCTTCGGCTTTGCTTGTTCCTTCAGCTTGCCTAAAGTAGATCTGGAGATTCTCTTATTCTTTTGCATATGCTTCTGCATATTTAATTGCTTTAAGGCTGAGGGATTGGCAAGCACAGCGATGGTATGGCGGCAAGTTTGTAAGACGAATGAAAGACTTCCTTCTGCATAATTCTTCGTAAATCTTTCATTTCATTTCATTCTTCATGGAATGAGATAAATTCCTTCCTCCTCTTCATCCCATGAAAGAATTCCTACTGAACTGGAGATTTCAATATCCAGAGCCTGGTCCTTCCCTTGCAACCTGTAAATATTCAAACTTCACTAAATATTAAATGTTATCCATTAACTCTGATGAACAGTCTGCAAACTCTTCCTTTGTACTGTTGTATGCATACAAATTATTGCCAAGATCAGGGTGGTCACATTATGACCCATAGGCTGTATCTGGTCTCTGAATGAAATGTGGTTTCCAGATGTGAAAGGAAGACTAATGACATTCTTAGCAAATAGGCATTAAATAAGTGACTCAAGTGGAACAAGTCCATCATGCTGTGTCGAACTTCTAGTGAGGCACCCAGTCCAAAAAGGTTGAACACCTCTGGCATACTTTGTTCAAATTAGGACTCTGTTCAGAGTGAAAAAAAGGTTATTATCTTGCTTTTTTTCTGAGTTAATGGAAGCCAATGCTGAATATCATTCATTTACACGCAATGGATAAATATCACCCTTAAAATAAATCATCAATAATTACTAATGGGGTTTACCTGAACGCCTTGCATGAATTAGATCTATTGCCTGTCACACTTGTGCAAATTTTGTTTTTAATTCGAAATTTTCTCTGGATGTTGTCCAAAGCAGATGCTATGACATCAAATGTGTGCTTTCCTGCCATTCTTCGAAAAGCCAAGGCCCCAGACTTCCACTCAAGTGCCTCATCAATCAAGTGCACTGTCACTCCAATAAATGATCTATGGATAATATATATAATTGAATCGAATAAAGTATATCCTCACTTGAAGAAATGAAATCAGAGACGCAACTTGACAGAATATCCAACGAAGAAAACTCCACAAACCGGTTCCTTGTAGTCCAGCAATCTGTGGTAGTTGCTACCCATTCAGGTTTCTTCAAGCGATTCACCAGCTCAGACTTCATGCCTCGGTGAAGCTCATCAAGCCTTGAAATGAGAACCTTCCTTTCCTAGACTTGCTCAATTGGCTGCAGTCCAGTTATAAGTTTCACAAATGATGGCTGCTCAACAGCACTGAGGATCTGCAACCAGCCTGCAGCCTCAATTGCGAAATTTCGGGCAGCGTTCTCGAAAGGAAACAAAAATTCAGCGCAACTGAAGCCGGCCAAACTCAAACACTTCCGGCTCAGGTGTCCATCCAGACGCAACAATCAACACGAGAGAATATTCACAGCTGTCGCTATAAGTGAAAGGTCGGTCATAAGTGAAGATTAAATTCCTATTATCCCTCACTTTTGCCCAACCCTGTAGAGACCTTTCCGTGCATGGTGAATCGTTGACAGGAGCTATTTCATCTCCGAACAATAAAGGACACTTTATATCCGTTGCCATGGCGACGGAGTTATAAACTGAGATCACCTGGACTCTGTTAACTATGGACGTCAGAGTATTTCCTTGCCATGATTGTGGGGTGACTTCTTGTTCAAGCCACACCATCAGAGGGTTTCATCGCAAGTGTATTCAAGAACATTTCCTACAGTGTCTCCTTTCCAAGTCTAAAACTATAAACAGCTTGGAATTTGTGAGCTTCACCTGCATCGTATTTCAAAATAATTCGACTGGGAGAATAGCAACTGCATCTCGGAAGAAGAAAGTCATTGCAACAGAGAAGGACTTGGAGGATCACAACGGAATCGCGGAGGATATTTCGGAATGCTTCAGGGCGGGACCCAGTTGGTCGGAATACTCATCCAAGGTGAAAAGTTTTATTCATACAAAGGGACTTTCGCCTCCGTCTCCCCCTATTTCCACGACATATTTTCCACCGACTTCAAGGACCCTTGGGACTCGTATCCGTTGCCATGGTGATGGCGTTATCACATGAAGTTCCCAGACTTGGTAACCTATGAATGTAGCTGCAGAGTATTTCCCTTGGCACAAGTGTGGAGAGATATTTTCCTCGTTAAGACTGCAACATCAGAGGGAGTCATCATCCAGTGTCCCTAGAACTTGTCTGAGAGTGTCGTTCATATTCTAAATTAAGATACTTTCATCGACCACCGACTGTAAGCGTCTTCTGCATCACATTAAAAAATAATTGAAAAATAAATAACAAGAAATATGTCAACTGCAATGCAGAAGAAGAAACTGATTGCAATAGAGAAGGACTTGCAGGATCACTATGGAATCGCGGCAGATATTTCCAAATGCTTCAGGGCGGGACCCATATGGTGCGACGTTGTCATTCTCATCCAAGATGAAAAGTTTTATTCTTGCAAAGGGATCCTCGCCTCCGTCTCCCCCTACTTCCACAACATGTTCTCCACCGACTTCAAAGACCCTTTCCAGAGGGAAGTCAGACTTGAAGGATTCACTAAGATGGGATTCAAACCGGTTTGGGATTACATCCATGGAACGAAGATGGAAATCGAAGGCGAGGAAGGGATTTTCACCGCTTTCAGAGATGCTCATTTCCTTGGATTGAAACGCCTTTGCAACAAATTGAACAAGACCATAAGGGCATTATTGAATCTTGATAATGCTTTGCGTATGCTCAGCCTAGCCGAGCAATATGGCAACGAGGAACTGAGAGAAGCTGCGGTCGGGTTCATTTCGGTTCGTTTCAATCAAGTCGTTCTTACGAGCGACTTCTTGAGTGCCCCGTTCGAGACGCTTGCATTGTTTTTAGATCGAGACGAATTGAAAGTCGCTTCAGAAGAGGAGGTCTATGAAGCGACGAAGAGATGGCTTCACCATGATGCCAAACGGCAAAGTCACTTGCCGGAACTTCTTCAAAGGATTCGTCTTCCGCTTCTGTCTTACGCATTCCTGAAGACGGTGGTTCTCAAGGATACCATCATAAAAGGGGATTCGAGATGTTTCCAAACGATCACAGATGCGATTGAATTTCATATCCCTGAGGTTCGTCACACTGTTCCCATAGAGAAAACCAAACCACGTGGAAGTTTTCCGAAAGAGTTTTGGTGCTTGGGAAAGAAGATGGACGAAAGAAAAATCTATCACGTGAAGCTGAGTAATTGGGACTTGGATGAGATCACTCCATATCCTTATGTTGGTGATGGGGTTTTCTGCCGTTCCTTCGCCATAATCGAGAGGAAAATATACGTTACCGGTCGTGGCGAGACGACGTGGTTCGATGTGGACAAAAGGGAATGGGAGGCTGGGCCAAAGCCTCCCGAGTATGCTGTATGGTCTGCGACTGCTGCCTCCTCTGGATCCTTATTCGTCTGCGGGGGTATGGATCAAAACGAAACTCATAAAAGTTGGGCTTTCCGCTTCCAGGCGGAGTCGGGCCAGTGGGTGCGACTCACTAATTTGATATATGACCGATTTAAGGCAGGAGCCTGCTTCCACGATTCCAGCCTGCATGTAATCGGCGGATATAAAAACTCGAAAGCACACGAGCGTTTGGATCTCCGCACTTCAAAATGGGAGGAATTGGCTCAACTTCCTCAAGAAAGGTGTTCACATGCTCTTGTGTCTCATGAGGATCAACTCGTTCTAACTGGGGGACTTGACCCAGAATGGGGTGCCAAGGACGGCCGCTGCTATAAAAGCGAGGTTTACGTGTATGATAGGAGACAAAATTCGTGGATGGAGTGGCCAAAAATGACGATGCAACGTTTTCAGCATGGCCTCATACATTTGGACGGTAAACTGCACGCTTGTGGCTTGGAAGTTGGCTCTTCTAAAAGTAATTCCTCCGTGGAAGTTTTTGATGGAAAGAGATGGGACGTAATTAAGAGATACGATTCTGTCACATGTGTTAGTGCTTGTCAGATGATCATATGACACTTTTTTTATATCCTCCACTTTGTCTTCTAGAATTCATTGACCTACCCTTTCCGAAAAATCTTTTGTCTTTCTTTTTGGTAATGAACACGCGGCATCCATATTCAAAATGCCAGTTATGTGAAGATCCTCATTGAAAGTATTTTTCGACAAGGAAATATTGTCCAGTGACGAAGAATGAACCGGATCACGATGGAAGACAGAAACTTCACGCAACCGAAATCCTGGAGAAGATTCGTCTTCGTTTCCTGCTAAGGAATATTTGGAAACGGTGGTCTTCAAGGAGCCTCGTGGATGGATATTTCTGAGATGCAATTAGCCGATCACAGACGCAAGCCGTTACAATAACCCAGAGTGTCGTAACCTTCCCAAGGATAGAAGCAGGCCATGCCGAAGATTCTGAAAGCAGCTCCTAAAGCCCAAGACTTCAAAAAAGGGGGGAATTTGCATCGCCTCAAAATAAATCTTGAGGACGTGGAAGGTGTCTGGTACAATCCAGTGAATGTGGATAGGTTAGCCGGATCATTCCACACATCGACAGGAAACTTCACCTCACTGACCGTACCGAGATGAATGTCCTTGCAGACTAGGTAAAATGCGAAAGACTCCAAAATTCTATATTCCTAGAGTGGACGGTCAACCCTGAATACCATTGATTCCCCTACATCTCCGGATGGGAAGGCACCATTGGTGGAGAGGAAAACTTGCCATTTCGCTTCGAGGTGGAGTGAGAGCATCGGGCAAGAGGAAGCGGTATGAGACTGCTCGAATGAAATAATGGGCTGCTCCTCACGGGTCCAGCTAGCACGCATTTCGAAGGCAGAAAAGGAACTGCGATTGGACGAGAAGTTTTATGGAATCTGGCGCTTCCAAACGACAGAGTTATAACTAAAAAAAAACTTGTAACTGTATTTATGGCAAGACTACGTGAATGGGAAAGGGTTGACTCAAATACCACAAGTACAATACATCCTATTGCGTCCCAATAGGATGACCTCTTTCTGGCTGGGGAACTTGAGAGTGACAGAGAGAATCACGTGTTCAGCTTTTGTCTTCCATGGTGAATTTTAAAGAGAACCTACTTCTTCACGGGACGATATCGGTCTAATTATATCGGTTGCCACGGTGAAAACGTTATCAGCAGACGTTTCTCTTATCAGAAACGATGCATATTCTTTTAGAGTGTTCTCAGTCTAGAGCGTGGTGTGTCTTTTTTCCTCTTGTCCAACCCTCTCATCATTGAGTGGTATTATGCGAGGTCCTCTCTGCTTTTACCCGTAGAGTGTGCCAGATCACCCAAACCAGGACGATTTACGCTCACAAACTATACGCAATTTATATATCCAATCTGATTCGATCTGAGACGAATCTATTAGTAAACATGGCAACTGCAGTCCAGAAAAATGAATGGATTGCAATAGAGAAGGACTTAGAGGATCACAATGGTCTTGCGATGGACATTTCCGAGTGCTTCAGGGCGGGACCCAGCTGGTGCGACGTCGTCATTCTCATCCAAGAAGAAAAGTTCTATTCTTGCAAGGGGATTCTCGCCTCCGTCTCTCCATACTTTCGCAGCATGTTTTCCACCGACTTCAAGAATCCTTCCCAGAGAGAAATGAGGCTGGAAGGCTTCACCACGATGGGATTCAAGCCGATTTGGGATTACATCCACGGAACGAGGATGGAAGTGGAAGGGGAAGAAGGGGCATTGGTCGCCCTTAGAGATGCTCACTTCCTTGGACTCAAACGCCTGTGCAGTAAAATGATCCAGACAATTATTAAATTGGTGAATCCTGAAAACGTCTTCCGAATCCTAAGCATTGCCGAAGAATACGACTATAAGAACTTGGAAGAAGTCGCGGTCGAGTTCATTTCAGTCCGTTTCAACCAAGTCGTCCGCACTGAAGAGTTCCTAAGTGTTTCCTTCCGAACATTGACATCGTTCCTGGATCGAGACGAATTGGAAGTCTCGTCCGAGAAGGAGGTCTATGAAGCGGCAAGAAGATGGTTGGACCACGATGGAAGCCGGAAATGTCACCTGCCGGATCTCCTCGAGAAGATTCGTCTTCCTCTTCTGCCCTACGAATACCTGAAGACGGTGGTCCTCAAGGACCCAATCATTAGAGGGGATTCCAGATGCGTGGAAGCTATCACAGATGCCAGGGACTATTATGTTCCTGAACTCCGTCACACCGTGCCCCTTGAAAAAATTAGACCACGTGGAAGAATCTCAAAGGAGGTTTGGTTCTTGGGGGATAAGAGCGACATTATGAAGATATACCGTATGAAACTGAATAATTGGGACTTGGAAGAGGTCACACACTACCCAGACAGCTGTGATGGTTATTTTTGCCTAGATGCTCACTTCCTTGGACTCAAACGCCTGTGCAGTAAAATGATCCAGACAATTATTAAATTGGTGAATCCTGAAAACGTCTTCCGAATCCTAAGCATTGCCGAAGAATACGACTATAAGAACTTGAAAGAAGTCGCGGTCGAGTTCATTTCAGTCCGTTTCAACCAAGTCGTCCGCACTGAGGAGTTCCTAAGTGTTTCCTTCCGAACATTGACATCGTTACTGGATCGAGACGAATTGGAAGTCTCGTCTGAGAAGGAGGTCTATGAAGCGACGAGAAGATGGTTGGACCACGATGGAAGCCGGAAATGTCACCTGCCGGATCTCCTCGAGAAGATTCGCCTTCCCCTTCTGCCCTACGAACACCTGAAGACGGTGGTCCTCAAGGACCCAATCATTAGAGGGGATTCCAGATGCGTGGAAGCTATCACAGATGCCAGGGACTATTATGTTTCTGAACTCCGTCACACCGTGCCCCTTGAAAAAATTAGACCACGTGGAAGTATCTCAAAGGAGGTTTGGTTCTTGGGGGATAAGAGCGACATTATGAAGATATACCGTATGAAACTGAATAATTGGGACTTGGAAGAGGTCACACACTACCCAGACAGCTGTGATGGTTATTTTTGCCGATGTTTTTCAGCCATGCAAAGAAAATTGTTCGTGGCGGGCCGCAGCGAAATGAAGATATTCCATGTGGACAAAAGGGAATGGGAGGTTGGGCCTAAGCCTCCCGAATACGCTGAATATTCTGCGAATGCTGCCTCCTATGGATCCATGTTCATCTGCGGGGGCATCGATCAGAACAAGACTCAGAGAAGTTGGGCTTTTCGCTTCGAAGTGGAGTCAGGCCAGTGGGTGCGACTCACAAATTTGATACATGACCGATCTAAGGCAGGAGCCTGCCTCCACGATTCGTGTCTGCATGCAGTCGGCGGATATAAAAACTCGAAGGCTCACGAGCGTTTGGATCTCCGCACTTCCAAATGGGAGGAATTGGCTCAACTTCCTCAAGGAAGGTATTTACATGCTCTTGTGTCTCATGAGGATCAACTCGTTCTGGCTGGGGGATGTGATCCCGAAGTAGGAAAGGCAAACGGCCGAGACGTTAAAAGCGAGGTGCTTGTATATGATAGAAGACAAAATGCGTGGTCGGTGATGCCAAACATGAAAATGAGACGCTATAAACACGGCCTCATCAGCTTGGACCATAATCTGCACGCTTTTGGCTTGGAAGTCGGCTCGGATGGAAGTATAGAACATTCCTCCGTGGAAGTCTTTGATGGAGAGAGATGGGTGGTCGCGAGGAGATTCCATTCTATGGAATGCTCGAGAGCTTGCCAGATGATCGCTTGATGTCTCGCCGACTCCATGTCATCCGAAACTGCATGAGTTCCACTCTCTGGAAGATTCTAAAGCTTTTATTGTGGCGGTTGTGACTTCCGTTGGTGTTTTCGCATGAGAGTTTTCTTTCCAGAAAAGCTCACATTATATTTCATCGAAGAGATTTCCAATAACACGTTATAATAATTTTCGTATTTCTTGTTGATTTAATTCAAATTTGTTGGGAAAGTTCTTGTTGATAGCATTAAACCAAAGATTTTCTTGAAGAAGTTTTGCTTTCTTGTACAACTGCCATATACTATAACTCCAGACACTCAAATGTCAAATTACTTTAAATATCTTGAGACAGACTCATTTTGTTCCAGTGTTTCCATAACGGCCTCAGGAAGGAAGCAAGATATGCCAATCCCATAAAAACACAATATAGAAAGTTACATGACCTCCCCGCAAGTGAGAAGGAGGAGAAGGAGCAGGAGGATGAGAACGGCCTCGCGAAGGACCGAACGCTTCAGGGCGGGACCCAGCTGGTGCGACGTTGACATTCTTGTCAGGTGGATGAAAATATGAAAAGTTTTCTTCCTGCAAAGGGATCCTCGCCTCTGTTTCCCTAATCGCGTCACTTTTTCTCTACCGACTACAAGAAGTCTTCCCAGAAGAAGATGAGATTGCACGGTTGCATCGCGATGGGTCATAGACGGATATGGCATTACGCCCATGGAACTAAGATGGAGATGTTAGAGGAAGAGGGAATGTTCGCTTAATTTTAACAGCCGCTTAATTTTTCGGTCTCGAACGTCTCCGCGACTTAATGAACCGTCTTGACATTCTTGAATCCCGTTAACTTTTCCGGATCGGTGAGAAAACATTTCGTATGCAAGATTTAATTCAATGCAGCATTCGTTTCACACTTGAGACATTTCACGTCGTTCTTGATTCGAGACGAAAATAAAATTTCAAGAAGAAACGGGTTTTCCGAAGCAAGGCTGGATCACGATGGTAGACGCGAGAGTCGATTGACGGATCCTCTCGTTCTTTGTTCGTCTCCTGCAAGCAGAATACCTGAAGAGACGTCTTCAAGGACCCTCACATTTTGAGGGGTTCTGGGCTCTCGCAGACGTGATGGATTTTATCCGACTGCATTAACGACTCGTGAACGAGCTCACTTGAACGTAGAGCAAGAAGACGAAGACATCGTCTACTCCTTTCTTTAAACCCTGGTTACCTTTGAAAGAATGTGAAAAAATCACGTTCAGTCGCTGAACTCATCTGATCAGAAGAGTAATTTGGTGGGTTTTTCGCGTGTGAGTCTCTCCTATTCAGGTTCAATGATTAACCACTATATCGGTCCCGCCTGGATCCCCATTTCATTTCGTTTTTCAGGTAAACTTTGGCCTTCAGTTATTCAAGCAAAGAAACGAACAGAATATTTGTGGGAAAATACAAGAGAGAAACCAAAATTCCATTAAGAAAATTTCGACGTGCCCAGTTTTCCTCTTTATGAAATGAGATGACGCGGCTTCAGGACATTGTAATCCGTCTCGATAGCTTTCAAGGTATCGAATTCCCCTTCCTGATGTTACATCCAAAGTTCTCCAGGTTCGGCAGAAGTGGAAGTAAAATCTTCTCGAGGATATCCGGCAATCGAATTTTCTTCCTCGCGTGAAGACGCAACCATCTTCTGTCGCCCTGCAGCGACATTTAAATCGCCAGCAACGATGTAAATGCCTCCAGCGAGCGACCCAGGAAATTTCTCGTTGAGAAGACTTCTAACGGACTGGAAAGATGCGGTGATATGGGCAGAACTGATTCATCGCTGAACCTGACTAGGAGAAACTCATTCGAGAAACAATCAAAATTGAAATTTCTGACAGCATATGTGGCATATTTTGAAAAAAACAAGAAACTAGAAACAGAAAGTCATGTGATTTATTGTTTAGGGAAGAAAAGCAAGAGCATCCTGCGCATGTCTTCCGCTGATTCCATGCAATATCCGCCATTCTTTGCACTCTCTTACTAAATGGTAGTTTAGGTCAGTTCTTGTATCCCAATGGCGCATCCGATGCTTAATCAATGAATATTTCTTATTCATTACCTAGGTAATCACTGCCAAATTTTAGAGAGAATTTCTTATGTATCTGGGTCCAATGTGTCCAGAATGGATGAATTCCGTCAATTATTTTGATACATCGTCCTGCTCGCCCCGTCTTCTTGTCAGGGTGCACAAAAATCGATATCGAACATGAAACTAATGAATAATCTCCGACGGAATACCTTCAATGGTTCTTTAAAAAGCATTTCGAATTCCGTCCGTCAATCAATGAGATTCTTGATCATAGTGATACTTCGAAAAATATCTCTTTCTTTAAAGATGACTTTCAAAGAATTCCCCGTGGAAAACAAGGGCTTCAGATCCGACAAGCCCTCTCACAGTCGCTCAAGTCATATTTCTTCACAACCTCCCAATGTGTTCCACCAAAGACTTCGATGGAGGAATTTCCCGTTCCACCAACTGCATAGAGCTGGCCGTCAAGAGAAACGAGACCGAGCCTTTGTCGCCCTTCTCCCATGTTTGGCAATTCCCTCCACGCATTTCGTCTTCCATCATATGCATAAACTTCCCTTTTTCCAGTACTGGGAATGTCGCCGTCGAGGTTTTCGACGCTGTCGTCCTCCATCTCCCGTCCGCCAGCCAGCACGAGTTGACCCTCATGAGAGGCGAGAGCAGGATTTTGCCTCGATTGGGGAAGATCAGCCAACTCCTCCCATCTGGACGTCCGGAGATCCAAACGCTCGTGTTTCTTCCGATATCCACCGACGACATGTAGACAAGACTCATCAAGGCACGCTCCCGCACCATTCCTAGCATACTCCATGTCCCGCAGTCGCAACCACTGTCCTGCCTCCACCTCGAAGCGAAAAGCCCACGTCTGCTCCACATAGTCCATATCCAGCCCTCCACAGATGAACAAGGATCCCGAGGAAACGGCAGTTGCAGACCAGATTGTATCCACTAGAGGATCGGGCCCTTCTTCCCACTCGCCCTTCACCAAGTCGAAAATATTCATCACTCCGGAGCCTGTCAAGAATAGTTTCCTGTTCATTCCTGCGAATGAACGGCAAAAATAGTCATCCTCACAAAATGGATAGCGAATCATTTCCTCTATGTTCCAAGAGTTTTCATGGATGCGATATATTTTACATTCCTGCCTCTTCTCTCCCAAGAACCAAAACTCCGTTGAGAAACATCCACGGGGTCTCATTTTCTTCATGGGAACGGTGTGACGCAGCTGTGGTATGTGGTTGTCGATCGCGTCCATAACGGCGTCCAGACATCTCGGATCCCCCCGAATGATGGGGTCTTTGTGGACCACCGTCTTGATGTATTGGTACGATAAGAGCGGGAGACGAATCTTCTCAAGAAGATCTGGTAGGTGACGAATTCGGTTTTCGTCTTCATGCAACCATTTCATTGTCGCTTCGTAAACTTCCGTCTCTGATGAGACTTTTAATTCATCTCGATCCAGCAATGAAGACAATGTCTCAAAGGAGATGCTTACAAATTCCCTTGTATTAATCATTTGGTTGAAACGAACTGAAATGAACCCGATGGCTGCTTCTCTCAACTCTTCGCAATCGTACTGTTCAATAATGCTGAGAATCAGGAAGACATTATCGGAATTCAGCAATGTCCTTAGGGTCTTGCTCAATTTCTCGACGAGGCGCTTGAGCCCAAGGAAATGAGCGTCTCTAAGAGTGGCCAATGCTCCCTCCTCTCCTTCCACTTCCATCTTCGTTCCGTGGATGTAATCCCAAATCGGCATGAATCCCGTAGCGGAGAAGCCTTCCAATCTCACTTCCCTTTGGGAAGTGTCCTTGAAGTCAGTGGTGAACATGTTGTGGAAATAGGGGGAGACGGAAGCGAGGATCCCTTTGTAAGTGTAAAACTTTTCATCTTGTATGAGAATGACGACGTCGCACCAGCTGGGTCCCGCCCTGAAGCACTCGGAAATGTCTGTCGCGAGTCCATTGTGATCACTCAAGTCCTTCTCGATCGTGATCACTTTCTTCTTCTGGACCGCAGTTGCCATTCTTTCAGTCAGACAGGACTTTTTCAGCGAAGGAGGATGTGGGTAGCATAACGCGGCAGAGTAATTAATTAAAGTAGCTATCAAAGTATATCTACGTAGTATCTGTGAAACCAAGTTGAAGCGCACTGGACGATAGCACTGAACGAGCAAGGGCAGGAATGCGCCTCACTAGAGAATTGAGGCGTCGGGTCTCATCCAGCAGAGCCATTCGAGTGGCGACCTGATATACTGTATGATAATGTCTTCCCTTGAGGAAACAGATATAGTCAATCTCACTTGCCCTTGGAAAGAAATTCCCTATCTTACGCATTCGCAGGTGAATTTACAGGGTGTGTCGAAACTACATTGTTAAGTATTGAAAACATTTTTTTGTAATAATAGAGTGAAAAAATTGAGGAACTCAACTTAATTGTGCATTATGTGTAAAATGTACTGCATTAATACTAGCTTCATTTGTGCATTTTCACCACTCTGAGATATGCCCATTCCTTGCGCTCAAACGTCTCGGGAACCAAATGTGCAAGATCAACCGGTCAATTTTGTATCCTGATAATGCATTCCGAATTATTAGCATGGATAAACTGCACGAATGCAGAGATTAGAAGGAGGCTGCGATTAGATACAGTTCAGTCTCCTACAACTAGGGCTGGGCGAAATGGATTATTATTAGATCGATAATGTCGACTTACATTACGTCTAATATGGCGATATCGGCAAGAATCAATCGGGGTCAGGGGGTAGTATGAAAGTCCCATTCATTTCGCGACCCAAACCGCTTGATTTTACCAAAGATCCTGAAATGATGGAATTCAGGCACAAGAATGCATGCCATCATAGTAGTTCGCTGTTCAGAGCCAGAAGGCAGTACATATCGACGTTCTCTGCCGCAAGACATGCACGATTCGAGTTCTCATTTAGCTGCAAGAAATCCAAGTCTTGAAAAGTGTCATTAACATGAGGCGAAAACTCCAGGAATTCACGGGTACTTCCGAGCTAGGGTGGCAAAGGAGACGCTCACGAAGTCACTTGTATTAATCATTTGGTTGAAACGGACTGAAATGAACGCAATAGATGCATCTCTCAACTCTTTGCATTCGTACTGTTCAGTAATGCTGTGAATCAGGAAAACATTATCAGGGTTCAGCAATGCAATAATGGTCTTGCTCAGTTTCTCGACGAGGTGCTTGAGCCTAAGAAAATGAGCATCTCTAAGAGTGGCCAATGCTCCCTCCTCTCCTTCCACTTCCATCTTCGTCCCGTGGATGTTATCCCAAATCGGTTTGAATACCGTAGTTGTGAAGCCTTCCAATCTCACGTCCTTGAAGTCAGTGGAGAACATGTGGTGTTAGTAGGGGGAGACAGAAGCGAGGATCCCTTTGTAAGAGTAAAACTTTTCATCCTGGAAGAGGAGGACGACGTCGCACCAGCTGGGTCCCACCCTGAAGCACTGGGAAATGTCTGCCGCGAGTCCATTGTAATCACTCAAGTCCTTCTCGATCGTAATCACTTCCTCTGGACTGCAGTTGCCATTCTTTCATTCAGAAAGTTCAACGAGAACGAATGAGGATGTGGGTAGTATAACGTGGCCAATTAATGAACTCACCTAGTTGGATCTGTGAAAACTAGTTCAAGCGCACGGGACGATAGCACTAGAAGGAGCCAAGGCAGGAATGCGCTGCACCGGAAAATCAAGGCGTTGTGACTCATCCTGAAGACCCATTCGCGTGGCGACTTCATAGATGATAACGTTTTCGCCCGTGGAAACGGATAATGCCTGCTTCGACTGCTGCGGGTAGAATCGCCTTATCTCATGTATTCGCGGGTGAATGTACGGGGTGTCAGAATTACCTTTTAAAATATTGAATTTTTTCTAATTTCCAAGTTGAAAAATTTTGAGGAACTTTAGTTCAATTGTCCATTATGCGTACTTTTTTTTACGTAAATCCCCTTTATTGGTTGGTTTTACTTCAAAAATGCATTATTAGATATAAATTAAAAACAATGGCGAACAATTACATGTACTTGGTAATTTTGACGCATCGTATTATACTGTATTTTCCTCGTCACATTAAGTGGTGTGAAGACCTTCCTTAGGAAAATGGTATAAATGTACTATCTGGGTGAGTAAAATGCTGCTTGACTCGCCCAGCACGGCAATCCCGCAGGGTCGGATTTAAGAGGGTGGGGGGGGGGGGGGGCAAAGGGGGCTGTAGCCCAGGGCCCCCTCTTCCGTGGGGAGCCCCCGAAAGAAATTAAATGCCTTAAAAGTTTGCATAAGTACGGGGGGGGTAGCCTCAAGAATCCACTTGCCCCGGGTAATCCACATGCCCCGCAACTTCTCAATCCGGCCCTGGAATCCCGCCTCACTTCCATGATAATTGTATTAAGGCATTGTTTGCACCATTCACGGTCTTATTGACCATGTCTTCAGCAGAGACGAATTAACGTGGCTATATTCGGGACACCCAAGACGACCCAAAGTAACATCACTGGAGCATTCCCAAAATTGCCTGCAGCGTTTGGCTACTAGAGCAGCAAGACGAATGCCGTTCATTTGAGGATACGATCGGCGCTCCGACGCCTACTAGATCTGGAATATATGCACAATTCCCATCCGATTATGTTCATGTGGAGAACACTGAATATGGCTGACATGAATTTTCTCTCTGCATTTTTTTTCAATCCACCCCCCCCTTCCCTTTTTGCCCCTATCGAAATGTCGTTGAAGAAAGTAGTCTAACCAAAGGAAAGGTTTTGACTTTTAGATCACGAAATGTGCCCCTTTTGTTGCATGCACCATTTCACTATGAATGAAATTTGCTGTCGCATTAAGGAGTGGGCTGGTGTCCCTTTCCCCAATGTTGCCGG
The DNA here is from genome assembly GCA_905338385.1 of Darwinula stevensoni. Taxonomy (NCBI): domain Eukaryota; kingdom Metazoa; phylum Arthropoda; class Ostracoda; order Podocopida; family Darwinulidae; genus Darwinula; species Darwinula stevensoni. The sequence continues at coordinate 37,144 of CAJPEV010000694.1, read as the reverse complement.
ATATCCCAATTGAATTATGTCGTGTTCATAGCTGCTTCTGCTTCCGTATCGGCTCCCGGATCAGGGCGGGATTCCCCATTCAGGTGGATTTCGGTGATTGGTGAGAATAAGCTCTATAGCGCATGACGGAATGAAGGAAGAAGAGCGGGCCTTCGAGATTCCAACGGGGAATATCAAGGAGACGAGAAAAGCGATATGTGGACGGTTCGCCTTGCTGAATCGTTGGCGGCTGGATCACGATGGTAGATGTCAGAGTCGATTGACGGATCCACTCGTTCCTCTTCGTATCCTGCCAGCGGAATACCTGAAGAGACGTCTTCAAGGACTCTCACAGGAGTTCTGGGCTCTCGCAGAAATGATGGATTTTATCCAACTGCATTAACGACTCGTGAACTCTATTTTGCACTTGAACTTAGAGCAAGAAGAAGAAGACAAATTGAATGAAAATTAATCATTAAGACAAGAAAGAAGTTAAGACACAGAAAGAGATATACTTTCTTACTCGTCATTACCCCAGGGAATCCAAATTTTACAAACAAGTTTAATGTCTCTGGGTGCAATGTTTAGCATGATCAGAATCAATTTCAGAAAATGATTTTGATACGTCGTCGTGCTTACAAGAGCTTACAAGAGTAGAAAAAAAAATCGAATTCAGTCGCTGAACTCATCTGATCAGAAGAGTAATTTAGTGGGATTCTCGCGTGTGAGTCTCTCCTATTCAGGTTCAATGATTAACTACCACATCAATCCCGCACAGATCCCCATTTCATTTCGCTTTTCAAGTATACTATGGCCTTCAGTTATTCAAGCAAGGAAATGAACAGAACAGAATAAAGCTGATAACGGAGAGTCATAGAATAAATTGTTTCTGGAACAAAATCCAAAGATCATCCTTAGCATAGTCTTATTTACCAGAGGGAACCTCGGGCAGCAGCATGAAGTGATCGGCTGCGAGAGCAGCGAGAGGAATGACAGCTTACTTGTATACTTTGCATTCTCCTATGGTCGTTCAGGTTACTTATTTCATCCAAATAACTCAGCCAGTGCTGAAGTAAAACGGTTATGAATCATTATTACTCAGCATTACCCCAGGGAATCCGCATTTTACAAACATGTTTAATGTCTCTGGGTGGAATGTTTGGCATCATCAGAATCAATTTCAGAAAATGATTTTGATACATCGTCGCGCTTACAAGAGCTTCTTGGTAGAATGCACAAAAATTTGATAATGAACATGACACCGATGACTTATCTTCGACAGAATCGCATCAATACTTCTTCCATGATCATTTCAAATGCAATCCATCAATCAATGACATTATTGATGATCATCGTGACACCTGTACAAATGAAAGTTCAAGAATTGTTTAAAATTCCACTGGAAGACAAGGATGTCAGATCCTGCAAGCTCTCTCGCATGTGCTCAAATTATATTTGATTTCGACTTCCCATCTCTTTCCATCGAAGACTTCGAAAGAGGGATTTTCCGAACCTCCAAGCGCATAGAGTTGCGCGTCGAGAGAAATGAGTCCGTGTCTTTGTCGTCCTTCTGCCATGCTTGGCCATTCCATCCACGCATTTCGTCTTCCATCGTATGCATAAACTTCTCTTTTCCCAGTACTGGGAATGTCGCCGTCGAGGTTCACGACGCTGTCGTACTCCATATCCCATCCGCCAGCCAGTATGAGCTGACCCTCATGAGAGGCGAGAGCAGGATTTTGCCTCGATTGGGGAAAATCAGCCAACTCCTCCCATCTGGACGTCCGGAGATCCAAACGCTCATGTTTCTTCAAGTTCCTATATCCACCGACGACATATAGACAAGACTCCTCAAGGCACGCTCCCGCACCATTCCTAGCATACTCCATGTCCCGCAGTCGCACCCACTGTCCTGACTCCACCTCGAAGCGAAAAGCCCACGTCTGCCCCACATCGTCCATATCCAGCCCTCCACAGATGAACAAGGATTCCGAGGAAACGGCAGTTGCAGACCAAAAAAAACTCTCGGGAGGCCTGGGCCCTTCTTCCCACTCGCCCTTCACCAAGTCGAAAATATTCATCGCGCCGTAGCCTGTCAAGTACAGTTTCCTGTTCATTCCGGCAAATGACCGACAAAAATACGTATCTCCACTGAATGGATAGCGAACTATCTCCTCTAAGCTCCAAGAGTTTTGATGGATGCGATATATTTTAAACTCGTTTCTCTTCACTCCCAAGAACCCAAATTCCGTTGATAAACCTCCTCGAGACCTCGTTTTCTTCTTGGGGACGGTGTGACGAAGCTCAGGTATGTGGTTATCGATCGCGTCCATAACGGCGTCGAGACATCTCGGATCCCCCCGAATGATTGGGTCTTTGTGGACCATCGACTTCAGGTATTCGTACGGTAGGAGGGGGAGACGGATCTTCTCAAGAAGATCGGACAGGTGTCGGATTCGGTTTCTATCTTCATGCAACCATTTCCTCGTCGCCTCGTAAACTTCCATCTCCGATGAGACCTTTAATTCATCTCGATCCAGCAATGATGACAACGTCTCGAAGGAGACGCTCAAGAAGTCCCTCGCATCGATGAACCGGTTGAAATGGACCGAAATGAATCCAATGGCTGCTTCTCTCAGCTCCTGGCATCCGTACTGTTCAGCAGTTGTGAGAATTAGGAATGCATTCTCCGCATTTATCAATGCCCTAATGGTCTTGCTCAGTTTGTTGCAAAGGCGCTTGAGCCCAAGGAAATGAGCGTCTCTGAGAGTGGCCAATGCCCCCTCCTCTCCTTCCACTTCCATCCTCGTTCCGTGGATGTACTCCCAGACCGGCTTAAAACCCATCGTAGTGAATCCTTCCAATCTGACTTCCCTCTGAGAAACGTCCTTGAAGTCAGTAGAGAACATGCGACGAAAGTAGGGGGAGACGGAGGCGAGGATGCCCTTGCAGGAATAAAACTTTTCGCCTTGGATGAGAATGACGACGTCGCACCAGCTGGATCCCGCCCTGAAGCACTCGGAAATTTCTACCGCGAGGCCATTGTGATCGTTAAAGTCCTTCTCGATCGCAATCACATTCTTCATCTGGACATGGAAATCCCGCCTCATTTCCATGAAAATTGTAGTAAGATATTGCATGCATCGATTACGTGCTTCCTGACCATATCTTCAGCAGAGACGAATTAACGCGGTTGGATCTGGGATACCCAAAACTACCCAAAGTAACAGCACTGAGACCTCCGCACGATCGCACGAAACGTTTGGCTACAAGAGCAGCAAGACGAACGCCGTCCTATCGGGAATGCCATAGGCGCTCTGAAACACTGGAATGCATTCCGATAATTTCCATGTGACTGCGGATACGCGTCCCTTACCGCTCGGACAATAATTCTCTATTGAACACGATTCGCGTTAGAAAGCCATGAAAGTGCTGCTGGTTTCCGTGATAGCGAGCTCTCATGAAATCTCAAAAGGCATTATATATTATGCCTGTCCGATTACTCGGCTGCTGATAATGTTGCAGATAATACAGCCAATACAAATGACATAACTGCTACAATATTGCACTCGAACCGGATTGGAACCCGGAAACACCAAGGGAATGGAACTAATCTAGCCAACGAAGAAGAATTCGGTCGGCCAGAAATTTGAATCGGTCGGAATCCCTTTCTGAGGGGACATAGTGCTACGAAATTATGCATAACTAGTAATGCCAAAAATAAACCTTCTTTGAATTTCGACGCTCCGTTTCCTGGAGGTTGCGGAGAACACTGAATATGACTGATATGAATTTCCTTTCTACATTTTTTTTTTAAATCCACACTCCCCTTTTTGCGCTTCCTGGAATGTCTTTAAAGAAAGCAGTGTAGCCAAAGGAAAGGTATTGCCTTTCAGATCAGGGAAAGTGCTCTTTTTGTTGCATGCACCGTACCGCTATGAATGAAATTAGTTGTCGCCTTAAGTGAGCAGGAGTCCCCTTCCCCAGTGTTGCCGGATATCCCGTTTGAGTCGTGTTGAATATGGAACTTCCCCTTTCAGGAGGATTCCGACGGTTGGGGAGAATGAGCTCTATAGCGCATGACGGAATGAAGGCAAAAGAGCGAGCCTTCGCGATTCTTGCGGGAATATCAAGGAGACAAGCAAAGCGATATGTGAACGCTTCGCCTTGCTGAATCGTTGAGAGGTGATTATTCTCGGGACGATAAGGAGCGACTTGTATCCGTTGCCACGTAATAACGGGAGAGATCCAGGCGTGGCGGCGAGCGTGCCTGCACACTCGTCCTCACGCCTGAGTCATGGGTCACCTTCCCACGGCGTTCACAACACCTTCTCCAGGGTATTGCACTCTACCAGCCCTGGTGTTGGGAGGATCTCACCGTGGTGGGCGGGAGTCATGTGACGGTCCACCACTGACAGCGGGGCCCACCATGCCATTAGTTCCTTTTATTATTTAAAAAAAAAAAAGGTGCTAAGTAGACAATTTCTCACATTTTTATTTAAAATAAATTGCGTTAACCCCTTACAAATTGTTACCCCTCATTCATCGAGTGCTTCAGAGCGGGACCCAGCTGGTGTGATGTCATCCTTCTCATCCGAAGTGAAGAGCTTTACTTCGGAAAAGGGATAAACATCTAATCTCCTTTTACTCTTGTCACGTCCTCTTTCCGCCTTTTAAGCACACCTCTCTCGAAAGATACGACTGGAAGGTTTTACCATGATGAGATTCGAGGCGTTTGGAGGCTGCATCCAAGCAATGAGGGTGGAAGTTGAAGGAGAGAGAAGGGCATTTTCCTCTCTTAGAGAAAATGGAAAAGTCAGATAATCCTATCAACGACAAGAGCCGCTTTGCACACGGGACTTCATTCTATCGGAAACCTAAAGTGCCTTTCCAGGGTCATTCAGATCTGACTTCTTCCATTGCGACGAGTTTCTCTGTTCTTGCAATGCTGTCTTTCGGTGCCTCGACTCTTCTGGAGGTCTTCGCTGTTACCTCAATTTTTCTGGCATCCAGGCACTTCGTCACTCCAAGGGGACTCGCGAAAGAAAGGGATTGCATACCGGAAGAAGAGGATGTAATCGAGACGGACTTGGAGGTTCCGAACGGCCTCCCGGCGGGCATTTCCGAGGGCTTCAGGGCGGGACCCAGCTGGTGCGACGTCGTCGTTCTCGTCCAGGACAAAACGATCTATTCCTGCGAATGGATCCTCTCCTCCGTCTCCCTCCGCTTCCGCTACATGTTCGCCACGGACTTCAAGGACCCTTTCACGAAGGAGGTCAGATCGGGACCCTTCTCCATGATACGACTTCAGTTCCGAGAGATAAAGGAGTTCCGAGATCCTCCGACACCGTCACAGACGCAGCGATTGAATCCCCGAGCATTGTCGAAAGAGGAAAAGCTCAGCTAAAAAGAGAGATCCCGGGGTGGTTAACATCCTCAGCATCGAAAGAGGAGGGGGGGGGGGGGGGATCTCCTGGCTCTAACGATGGAAGAGAAATTTCTCTGTGAGAATAAAATGTCTGAATTGGAGCAATTCCCATCATCCGATTCTCGGAAAGGCGGCAGAGGAAATTCATCATTTTCTTTCCTCCTTCGCCTGCAAAGTCTATATTAATAGACCACTCGGCCTGGGGACCAGAGTAATTCAGATTATTTGCTTTCGGAATAACGAGGTTTAACAGCCTTAACTTTCCTGAGGGTCTCCTGTGACCGCCTGTGCTAAATAATCAATTTTCACATTGAGCGCTCCTATTCACATCCAGAATGGAGGTGGAGCGCTCTCCCTCTACGTCTCGATTTTAGTAAGGCTTCAAAGATGTTTTTGGAGAAGCACATCTGTCTTCGTTACAGTCACCTAAGTAATCCAGCTACTTAAGGATATATTTCTCCCTCTTTCTTGCTTCATCCATGAATGCATGGGCCCCCTCATGACGTGGACCTTCTCATGACTCCCATTGAATGGTGGAGGGACATCTTCAGTCGATGCGTTCCGTCCATTCCCCACCAGAAAGAAGAAGGAAAGAAGAAGGAAAGAAGAAGGATGGAAGAAGGAAAGAAGAAGGATGGAAGAAGGAAAGAAGGAAAGAAGAAGGATGGAAGAAGGATGGAAGAAGGAAAGAAGAAGGATGGAAGAAGGAAAGAAGAAGGATGGAAGAAGGAAAGAAGAAGGATGGAAGAAGGAAAGAACAAGCAAGAAGGAAACAAGCTCATATTCCTATTGAGAACCCTTTTGGAACGCGTTTGGTTTTATCCGCAGGTCAGACCTTGAAAAAACAGAGGGCTGTGAACTTCATTTAATCATGTATCTCAATTAATTGAGTCAATAAGGGATTGATATCCTCGATGCTCTACGGAATCTATTAGAGGTGATCCATCCTCTGACCTGTACTGCAATCAGTACAGTCAGAGGTAAGTCATCGCCTGTACGAGAGTGAAAGCGACACACATTGAACATATGAGAATTTTCGTATTTGCATGACATGTCTATCACTTTCTGATGGGAGCGTATTTTTCCATACGGAGGAGAGCAATTTTACTCCTTGGTAATGGAGCAAATTCGCTCTTTTCCCAGAGTGAAAGGGGGGTGAAACTGGAGTTAGCGATTTTACTCTCTTTTTTGAGAAAAATCGCTCCCCTTTTTCTAGGAGTGTAGGTATAGGATGGTCTTCAAATCACATGATGTCCTTTCTTAGGAAAATGGCGTATATTTTTCATCTGTGTGAATGAAATCCTACTCGACATGGAAATCCCGCCTCATTTCCACGAAAATTGTAGTAAGATATTGCATGCATCGATTACGTGCTCCCTGACCATATCTTCAGCAGAGAGGAATTAACCACGGTTGGATCTGGGTTACCCAAAACTACCCAAAGTGACAGCACTGAGACCTCCGCATGATCGCACGAAACGTTTGGCCACAAGAGCAGCAAGACGAACGCCGTCCTATCGGGAATGCCATAGGCGCTCTGAAACACTGGAATGCATTCCGATAATTTCCATGTGACTGCGGATACGCGTCCCTTACCTTAATAGAGAATTATTGTCCGAGCGACAATAATTCTCTATTGAACAAGATTCGCGTTAGAAAGCCATGAAAGTGCTACTGGTTTCCGTGATAGCGAGCTCACGTGAAATCTCAAAAGGCATTTTATATTATGCCTTTCCGATTACTCGGCTGCTGATTATGTTGCAGATAATACAGCCAATACAAATGACATAACTGCTACAATATTTCACTCGAACCAGATTGGAACCCGGAAACACCAAGGGAATGGAACTAATCAAGCCAACGAAGAAGAATTCGGTCGGCCAGAAATTTGAATCGGTCGGAATCCCTTCCTGAGAGGACATAGTGCTACGAAATTATGCATAACTAGCAATGCCAAAAAAAAAACTCTCTTTGAATTTCGACGCTCCGTTTCCCGGAGGTTGCGGAGAACACTAAATATGAATGATATGAATTTCTTTTCTACATTTTTTTTTTAAATCCACACTCCCCTTTTTGCGCTTCCTGGAATGTCTTTAAAGAAAGCAGTGTAGCCAAAGGAAAGATATTTCCTTTCAGATCAAGGAAAGTGCTCTTTTTGTTGCATACACCGTACCGCTACGAATGAAATTAGTTGTCGCCTTAAGGAGTGGGCAGGAGTCCCCTTCCCCAGTGTTGCCGGATATCCCGTTTGAGTCTTGTTGAATATGGAACTTCCCCTTTCAGGAGGATTCCGACGGTTGGGGAGAATAAGCTCTATAGCGCATGACGGAATGAAGGCAAAAGAGCGGGCCTTCGCGATTCTTGCGGGAATATCAAGGAGACAAGCAAAGCGATATGTGAACGCTTCGCCTTGCTGAATCGCTGAGAGGTGATTATTCTCGGGACGATAAGGAGCGACTTGTATCCGTTGCCACGTGCCTTCGCGATTCTTGCGGGAATATCAAGGAGACAAGCAAAGCGATATGTGAACGCTTCGCCTTGCTGAATCGTTGAGAGGTGATTATTCTCGGGACGATAAGGAGCGACTTGTATCCGTTGCCACGGGGACGACCTTATCGGCGGATGTTTCGTGACTCTCTTCACTATCGGGTGTGGGTTTAGAGTGTTTCTTGATGCTGCAGTGGGGCGTGTTTTTCCCTCTGTTCCCGGCGTGACGTTATTCACAGCTATAATCCCTGGTCCCTATCCCATTCTATACAGTGTCCTAGGTATCGCAATCCCACATATTTTCATCAGTCTTCTGATATTAGTATAACCTCCTATTAAGCACGTTTACAGATGGTCCTTCTTACCGTTGACGGCGGTTCTTCCTTGGCTAGCGTTAGCTCTTCCTGAACCTCCTAGTGTTGCCGGAGCGCCGACTGTAGAGGCTCACGAAGTCCCGCCCTGGGTCGACCACGCTGGTCGTCCTCCTCGTCCAAGAGGAAAAGTTTCATTCCTGCAGGGGGATCCTCGCCGCCGTCTCCCCCTACTTCCGCAACATGTTCTCCACCGACTTCAAGGACGCCTCGCAGTGGGAAGTCAGATTGGAAGGATTCACCACGACGAGTTTCAAGCCGATTTGGGATTACATCCACGGAACGAAATTGGAGGTCGAAGGGGACGACGGAGCGTTAATCGCCTTTAAAGATGCTCATTTCCTCGGACTGAAACGCCTCTGCAAGAAATTGAGCGGGATCATCAGGGGATTGCTGAGTCCGGATAATGTCTTCAGGGTGCTCGGCGTCGCGGAGCAGTGCGACTACAACGACTTGAAGGAGGCGGCGGTCGGGTTCGTTTCGGTCCGGTTCAACCAGGTCGTTCTCAGGAGGGATTTCCTCAGCGTCACGTTCGAGGTGCTGGCGTCGTTGCTGAATCGGGACGAATCGGAAGTGGCTTCCGAGGGGGAAGGGACGAGGAACTGCGTGCACGGGGATGCGAGCAGGAAGCGTCGCTTGCCGGATCTGCTCGAGAAGATTCGGCTTCCGATTTTGCCGTACGAATATCTGAAGACGGTGATGAGGGACCCAGTGACTTGTGAGGATTCGGGTTGCTTAGACGGATTAGACGGCTTAGACGGATTAGAGGGGAGGGAGGAGAACGTCCCTGAGGTCCAGCACACAGTTCCCAGGAAGAAAATCAGAAAATGTGACAGTTTAGATAAGTTTTGGTGTCTGGGACTGAAGGACGACGAGAGGAAGATCTGTCGCATCCGGTGGAACGATTGGGAGTTGGACGAGGTGACGCACTATCCGGACGGTGGTGACGGCACGTTTTGCCGGTCTTTCGCTGCCGTACAGTGCAAACTGTACGTGACGGGGCGGGGCGAGATGAAGATGTTCGATGTGGAGAAGGGGGAGTGGGAGGCGGGGCCGAAGCCGCCGGAGTACGCGGATTGGTCCGCGACGGTTGCCGACTCGGAGTNTCACGGAGGAGGAGAGCAATTTTACTCCTTGGTGATTGAGCAAATTCTCTCCTTTCCCAGAGTGAAAGGGGGGTGAAACTGGAGTTAGCTATTTTACTCTCTTTTTTGAGAAAAATCCCTCCCATTTTTCTTAGAGTGTAGGTATAGGGTGGTCTTCATATCACATGATGTCCTTCCTCAGGAAAATGGCATAAATGTTTCATCTGGGTGAATGAAATCCTATTTGACTCGCCCCACATGGAAATCCCGCATCATTTCCATGAAAATTGTAGTAAGATATATGCATCGATTACGTGCTTCCTGATCATATCTTCAGCAGAGACAAATTAACGCGGTTGGATTTGGGATACCCAAGACGACCCAAAGTAACAGCACTGGGGGGACCTACGCATGATCGCGCGAAACGTTTGGGTACAAGAGCAGCAAGACAAACGCCGTCCTATCGGGAATGCCATAGGCGCTCCGAAACACTGGAATGCATTCCGATAACTTCCATGTGACTGCGGATACGAGTCCCTTTCCGCTCGGACAATAATTCTCTACTGAACACGATTCGCGTTAGAAAGCCATGAAAATGCTGCTGGTTGCCGTGATAGCGAGCTCTCATGAAATCTCAAAAGGCGTTCTACATTATGCCTTTCCGATTACTCGGCTGCTGATAATGTTGCAGATAATACATCCAATACAAATAATTTGATTGCGACAATATTTCACTCTTACCGGATTGGAACCTGGAAACACCAAGGGAATGGAACTAATCTAGGCAACGAAGAAGAATTCGGTCGGCCAGAAATTTGAATCGGTCAGTCAGAAATTTGAATCGGTCGGCCAGAAATTTGAATCGGTCGGCCAGAAATTTGAATCGGTCGGCCAGAAATTTGAATCAGTCGGAATCCCTTTCTGAGAGGACAGAGCTACGAAATTAAGTATAACTAGCAATGCAAAAAAAAAACTCTTGATGAAATTCGTAGCTCCATTTCCCCGAGGTTGCGGAGAACACTGAATATGACTGATATGAATTTCCTTTCTACATTTTTTAAAAATCCATACTCACATTTTTGGCGCCTCCTGGAAGGTTTCTGAAGCAAGTAATGTAGCCAAAGGAAAGATATTGTCTTTCAGATCACAGAAAGTGCTCTTTTTGTTGCATGCACCGTTCCGATTGGGGAGAATAAGCTCTATAGCGTATGACGGAATGAAGAGAAAAGAGCGGGCCTTCGCGATTCCCGCGGGGATATCAAGGAGACAAGCAAAGCGATATGTGAACGCTTCGCCTTGCTGAATCGTTCAGAGGTGATTATTCGCGGAACGATAAGGACTGACTTGTATCCGTTGCCACGGCGACGACCTTATCGGCTGATGTTTCGTGGCTCTCTTCACTATCGGGTGTGGGTTTAGAGTGTTTCTCAATGCTTCAGTGGGGCGTGTTTTTCCCTCTGTTCCCGGCGTGACGTTATTCGCAGCTATAATCCCTTGAACCCCATCCCATTCTATAGAGTGTCCGAGGTATCACAATGCCAGATATTTTCATCAGTCATCTGATATTAGTATAACCTCCTATCAAGTACATTTCTTCTAGCAGGAATAATGGCTACTGCAGCCAAGAAGGAACCGATCGCAATCGAGAAGGACTTGGAGGATCACAACGGCCTCGCGGCGGACATCTCCGAGTGCTTCAGGGCGGGACCCAGCTGGTGCGACGTCGTCCTCCTCGTCCAAGACGAAAAGTTTCATTCCTGCAAAGGAATCCTCGCCGCCGTCTCCCCCTACTTCCGCAACATGTTCTCCACCGACTTCAAGGATGCCTCCCAGTGGGAAGTCAGATTGGAAGGATTCACCACGACGAGTTTCAAGCCGATTTGGGATTACATCCACGGAACGACATTGGAGGTCGAAGGGGACGACGGCGCGTTAATCGCCTTTAAAGATGCTCATTTCCTCGGACTGAAACGCCTCTGCAAGAAATTGAGCGGGATCATCAGGGGATTGCTGAGTCCGAATAATGTCTTCCGGGTGCTCGACGTCGCGGAGCAGTGCGACTACGACGACTTGAAGGAGGCGACGGTCGGGTTCGTTTCCGTCCGGTTCAACCAGGTCGTTCTCAGGAGGGATTTCCTCAGCGTCACGTTCGAGGTGTTGGCGTCGTTGCTGAATCGGGACGAATCGGAAGTCGCTTCCGAGGGGGAAGTGACGAGGAATTGCGTGCACGGGGATGCGAGTAGGAAGCGTCGCTTGCCGGATCTGCTCGAGAAGATTCGACTTCCGATTTTGCCGTACGAATATCTGAAGACGGTGATGAGGGACCCAGGGACTTGTGAGGGTTCGAGTTGCTTGGATTAGACGGATTAGACGGATTAGACGTGAGGGAGGAGAACGTCCCTGAGGTCCAGCACACAGTTCCCAGGAAGAAAATCAGAAAATGTGGCAGATTAGATAAGTTTTGGTGTCTGGGACTGAAGGACGACGAGAGGAAGATCTGTCGCATCCGGTGGAACGATTGGGAGTTGGAGGAGGTGACGCACTATCCGGACGGTGGCGACCGCACGTTTTGCCGGTCTTTTGCGGCCGTGCAGTGCAAACTGTACGTGACGGGGCGAGGCGAGATGAAGATGTTCGATGTGGAGAAGGGGGAGTGGGAGGCGGGGCCGAAGCCGCCGGAGTACGCGGATTGGTCGGCGACGGCTGCCGACTCGGAGTCATTGTTCGTCTGCGGGGGGACGGATGGGAATAACAAGACGGAAAACTGGGCGTTTCGGTTCGACGTGGAGTCGGAGAAGTGGGTCCGCCTCGAGAGCATGCGCTTCGCAAGGAACGGTGCGACTTCGTGCCTCCACGACTCCTGCCTCCACGTCGTCGGCGGGTTCCGAAAGGCGAAGCACGAGCGTCTGGACCTCCGCACCTCCAAGTGGGAGGAGTTGGCTCAACTNCAGTGGGTCCGCCTCGAGAGCATGCGCTTCGCAAGGAACGGCGCGACTTCGTGCCTCCACGACTCCTGCCTCCACGTCGTCGGCGGGTTCCGAAAGGCGAAGCACGAGCGTCTGGACCTCCGCACCTCCAAGTGGGAGGAGTTGGCTCAACTCCCGCAAGAGAGGTACTCGCCCGCCCTCGCGTCTCACGAGGACCAGCTCGTCCTCGCTGGGGGAGGCGGTTTCATCGGCGGATTCCTCGGAAAGGCCGACAGTTTTCGCAGCGAAGTGTACGCGTACGACAGCAGAAGGAACGCGTGGACGGAGTGGCCGAGCATGGTGGAACGAAGGCGCTTGCACGGCCTCCTCTGCATCGACGGCAAGCTGCACGCTTTCGGCGTGGAAGTCGAGGGCGACCGGAATCTGAAAAACTCCTCCGTGGAGGTCTTCGACGGGGAGGGTTGGACGATCGTGAAGCGATTCGAGTCCATCCGGTGTTACCGAGCCTGCCAGATCGCCGACTGACACTAACACTCATAAAAATTGCATTTTGCAATTTTTTTTAAAGATTTTTTTTACAGAACCGTCTCAGGTCGTCAATTCTCTCCTACATTTATTTATCTGAGCTCCTTTCATAAAATCGCTTTGCGAACAAAGCGGGACAGGAATTCTTCCTTGTGGAATTTGTATTCCCCACGATGAGTGCAAATATTTAGAGAATTTAAAATAATTGTTAATGTTTAGGGAATAAAATACATTTTTTGATGCTTCGAAAACGTAGTGAATTTTCTCTTTTAGATCAGAGGTTTTCATTCATTTTTTATATTTTATATTTTTCTGTTTGGATATTTCCTGTGCATTACTTACGACTTTTCCAACTTTGATATTATACATTCGAAGTTCGTGCCTTCAACTGCATACAAATCATTATTTTTTAAATATTCGTCGCCCGACCGTTCCCTTTAAAGAGAAACGAACAGTGCATCCTGGAGGCACATGCGCGGAGAGCGGACATCACCGTCTTTTTAAATCAGAATGGACGGTTCAGCTGCCTGAAGGATAATACAGGGTGTCCCATGAGTCAATGCACCATTTCAAACCGTAAAATCTTTTTTATTTATATACATGTTTATTATAACACCGATGTTTACATTGATGGAAATAACGGCAATTAGAATTTTTCCCCGATGGCAACTTCGCATCAGACTCGATCAAGAATTGCTTGGAATGCTTATTAGAATGGTCTACCTGTTCGGGGCAATTCATGGCTTGCCTGGTTGTATCGTCTTCCACATGATCGCAAAATCCGTGTTCTCTACTCCAAATTTTATATAGACCTGAGAAACAAATACAATACATGGTGTTGGCCGAGAAAAGAGTTTGGAATTGACGCTGGAGCAACAGTTTCCAGCCGGAGGGGGGCCTTTCAAAGTCCCTTCAGAGTTCAAATTGGGTTTCCGCAATTTTGGCGAGACTCGCGCCAAATCCATTGATGTAGGTGGAGGGCATTTCATGACGGTTTCAATTTTGACAAAGATGATTCCAACTAACTGCGAATTTTTTTAACGGTGTTGTGACTAATGGGACACCCTGTATCGCCTCGTTCTCGTCAGGCGAGGGTAAATTCACACGAATTCAGACGACGAGGTTATCAACTGGCGTTCCGACGGATAAGTTAAAGGTTGGACCCATCAGGGCGATTCTTGCAGCGTGTACAAGGTACCAGCCATTCCAGATCAAAGTGCTTCCAGCATCATCTGGCCCCGAGCGCCGCCTGCACCCTGTAGCGAAAACTCGCGTTCTTGGGAAGAATGGGATGTTGGAGGCAGGAGACGCGTGCCGTGCCTGCAATTATTTTTCTCTCGTCTCTCGATCGATTACTCGCTTTCTTTGAATCTGCCTAGCGCTTGGTTAAATAATCAGTTTCTTCTCGTTGAATTCAGTAGGTGAGAA